>JAAXYX010006158.1:0-10044 GCA_036851915.1 Ptenothrix huangshanensis
GGCATAATTCATCACTTTGTTTTCCTGTAATGCACGTCGGAACAACAAAAGGTTTACAAACGAATATTATATGCCTTCCTTCGACTACTCCAATCCAGAATCTTGAAGCTTATTTCCAACACAAAACTCGTGAGACGACTGCGACTACATGAAACATTATGAGCACAAATGCCTGCATGTACGTTCACATCTATAAGCATGGCTGAGGTCGGTTGGCAGTTGGTACTTACATAATTGCTATTTGACTAACAGTTTTGATGTGGCTTGAGAAATGGGAATGAAACGAAAGGGTCAGAGTTTTTCGTTTCAACCTTAATGAAATTGCAATAATTACGAGGGAACACACGCAAAACTACAAACTACCTACTTTACGAGCACTCTTAGGCATATTTTGTCGTCAATTTAATGACTTTTGAGATGTGAATCAAATTTATGACCTGTCTCAAAGCCTGTCTATCTCCATCTTTCTCATTCATGTCAAACAGCCAGTGTAGATTGGAGGGAACCACAAAAAGAAAACTCCAGGAGTCTCAAGCCAAATTGTGTCGAATACTGGCACACACATTGGTTCTGGTTTTACTGCCCTGTGGCCATTTCCCATTTTCACGGATACTCGTATAATTCTAATCGTATAATGAGAATGAATTAATCGCTATTCTTGCACCAAGTAATTCAAAACATTTCTGGTTCGTCCTATTATAACTACGGTTTATGCTTATTCAACAAAAGTTACACAGGATCATGATCATGATCCAGTCATCCCGTAATATTTGGGTGTAATAATGCAGAAGCTATTAAAATACCTAACTCGTAGGTACACATTCTACTAGAATCAAAGGCTCATAAACTTAGTTATAGCTTTCAGTCAAACTAATGAGTTTATTAAAGCTTCATGGGATCTGCGAATGAATGCAAGACTCCCATATAAACCGCTTTTGTCAAGTCTATAGGTAACCATCTTTCTCTGACTCACCAAATCAACCATTTGATTACGATTCTGGTCAGAACTGAAGATAAAACAACGTACAACGTACAAATAATGAAATTACAAACACTGTAATTATTATTGGGAAAACCTTTGTTAGTGGCTTCTGTTCCTCGGTGTTGAAGTGAAGGCGTAGTAGTTCACGGCTCACAAGTACTTAAAGCCACACACAAAGCATGAAATAAAATACCTACCACAAGCATCAAAGACAGATCACGTCGAAAAAGTGACACGTTAAGGACATGTAGGAGGAACAATCAAGTTAAGCTTCAAATTTTTTAAGTAAAAGTCAAAAGAAAAGAAAGAAGAGATGAAGGCGGTGGAATTGAAAAAATCAGCAAATTTCAAAAGGAGATCCAGAGAACCACAGCTAGTTATCTTTCAACTATGTAATTACAAGCCCAATACTCACACTAACCTAGGTAAGGCGTTATTAATTAGTGTAGCACATGACACAGGAACGGCCGAGCGTGCAATTATATCTAAGGCATATATAGTTAAAATTCATAAAATACGTAGTTGTGACTCGTTATCACTAGTGAGTTAGTGGGTGAGTGAGCGAACAAGCTATATGTATTAAAATTGAATTGAATTTTTTGCTTTTCACAATGAGTTGGGATCCTACACTTTTATGCCTTCCTATGCTAAGGATTTTGGTATAAACAATACTAGTGCAAAAAACAATGGATTGCTTTTTTCAAGTGTCATCCTGTTCATGTTGTTCAAAGCTCTAATGTCTACCATCCCCAACTGTTTCGAATTCTAATTTCAGCATATGTATCATGTATTTCTACATATAGATACTTGCACAGATCTGTGTATCCAAACAGATAGGAAGCTGAGTAAGGTAGACTACAACAAATGAAAAGGATGGGTAAATATAAATACAACATAAATTAATCAATTACCGTACAAAATAAAATTATATAATTTATCAAGACGACGAAAAGTCATTAGACAATGTAAACACGTACGATGATGATTTAATGATTTATTAGGTTCGGCTAATGCGATTCGCCATGCTGGAGGCAAGTCAAAGCGCGAAGTATTTAATTATAGTAGTCTACATACGAGACCAACACATAAAACAATGCACAAGTATATTTCATTTCAGTCTGAGTGATAGCAATGCTGCACCTTTGAATCTGCAAACGAAAGAAGGAAAGATACGATACTGACCACCAACGCATAGAGTGTCGGCAGGACTCAATCCGTGTTCGCATCTGTAATCTGTACCAAGACAGTTCCGATGAGATGAATTTCATGTACCGATGTACTTCATCACTCCATGTTTACTTATCCCATTACACACACTCCGTAATTTAATATGAGTATGAGACCACTCCACTCCACCCTTTTTCGCTGTATTTTAATGTGAATGTCATGCAGTTTTAGGCAAGTTGTCCTTATAGCATCATTATTCTCATTCTAGTCCTCTTATGCTATTATTACTTTTCTATCTTTCTTTCCTTTTCTATTGTATTTATGCACTGCTATAATTATTGTGACTAGGGCTATCTTTAGATTCCCTGCTGTTCCTTATTACATGATAAAATTGCAATTATTATTATAACACTAACAATGCAACCCGTAGTTCGTATTATGCACCATACGTCATACTATATATATAGCTTGTTATACCTGCCTATTTAGCATTTAAATTTCACGTTGGTAAAAGCCAGATTAAAATTGAATATAAACAAAAAACAATAAAATAAAAATGCTACCTGTCATTTCGGGCGAGCGAGAACATGCCTATTATGAACACTGTTTTTTAGGCTCATCAGACAAATTTAATAATTCATGACGGAAAATCATGCCAGGACAGTGCCTATTGTCTTTGTTCCTTACTACATTTTTGTTGTTGAAGTATCTTAATTCCATGATGCTACGTAATAATAATGTATCATCATTAGTGACTGGACAATTCTATCAATTTTTCATAGTACAATGTGCAGACGTGTAATGCCACTCTTGACAATTTGTCGTATGCGCTTCATGAATTATACTACCAGCATTGACACGTGTGACGTGTGACAACTTGAAGTATTAGTAATAATGGATTTGCATAACTGAGAATGAAATAACGTAAGCACCTAACCAACGAAAGAACGAAGCATCCCCATTTACTTCGATTAAACTACATAAACCTCACACTTTTCCGTATTTGCACGATCTATTCACGCCTCTCATCGGCCCAATCTTAATGTGACGAAACGATATGAATGTTTGGGTACCTACGTTAGCATTATTAACTGGGGGAAATGATAATGTAATACAGTTAAAAGATCTTGTTAATGAAACCAACTACTTCCTTGATTTATAACTCAGATCTTCAATCATTAATCATCTAAATACATATTATGTCCTACGATTAGTGTTTCTTCAACACATGGGTATGCACGAAACCTCTAAACTGATTTCACCAACAGCCTAATCATGTAATCTAATTGTCCAATTGAAGTAAATCAGGTTTTCTATAATTATCTCGTACCTTTTAAGAAACAACTTGAAGCTCAAATTCTAGCCTTGCTCACAATATATTAATTACATTAGGTAAAATATTCTACACATGCATACCTATTAGTAACATCAACTCAAGTATGTATTTCGAGTTCCTGGAAATCCTGAACTATGAACTAAGGCTACCGGGAAAAATATTCTAGGAATTTATAGGCAAATGCGTAGCCTCTATCCTTTCAGCTATCAGAACTAGAGTAGTGATGAATGGTATCACTAATGTTGTATAATTGAGTTGGCAAGGTTCTATGTACTTCTCACACTCTCCCAAAGTTTTCGATCTAGATTATATCTTGATTAGGAATCTGTATTTATTTGCATAGCGTCAAACTAAATGGCAATGACACTGTAAGATTGATTAACTGATTAAGTATTCAGATCAAGATCAGACTCCCAAGAGTAGTTTGATTAACATGAAGTCGATGAGTGCGACACCCTGCCATGAAACAATTGCTCTCTATACTGACTTTACACTTACGCTTATCCACGGATTGTGATCGATTTTTAAATTACCTACATATATACACCTGAACTTCTACCACGTGCCAAAGTCAAAGTCAACGCAAAATTTAAACTAATATCCAATTAATTTCGCACATGTTAACATTAACAATACAGCGACTTGTTTTTTTCTGTCTTCTAAAGCAATTTTATGACTCCCTTATGCAATTATCACACTGCCAACTGCACTCTGCAAGACAGGTTTGCTCTATAGCAAGTCGATGAAATGCAAATGAATCCCAAGTATAAAATTGAAGTTTAAGATTTGACTTTCATAAGATTAGGTACAAGACCTGTACTTGTAGCACGTGTAGACAATTATGGCTTTATAGTATAAGCAGGTAGTCCATGTTTCAAGTCCAAGCGGTCAAGTGGATAAATTCAATTAGTAACCAATAAACGAATCTCTAGCTTGAAAACTAAATGGATAACTTCATAAATCAATCGTACTGTCAGAAAGTGTTAAAGTTGAACGTGAACGAACTTTAACGTGTCATTCCACGTTACCTGATGTTAGAAAACGGAGCAGTAAAGAAGCAAGAGGAGAAAATGCCTTTGATAATGATGCCTAGGATAATAATACTGATGACACTGAAATTATTATTACCCTACGGGTTTTCACTAATCTAATCTGAGTTTTCTCTAATCGAAGATGCGACTTGCAACTGCAACTCACACGTAACGTCAACGTCTATTGAATTTTAAGCATAAATACGTCACATTAGTTATTTATAAGTACGGGCAGGTGGCATCTGAAATAGCTGACTAGATCAAATTGCACCAGTCCAGGCAGTAATAATTGTCATCGTCATTTTCACCTGTACATACATACCTACGTAGTTCAAACTGCTAAGAAGGTTTCAAGCAATTTATTGCACGCATTTAATATTTAGCCAGCGTTCTACAAGCCACGAGAATACAGATATAAAAGCCCCGTTCATTTCAGGTCGAAATGCCTGAAAAGATTCTGTGTTGTGTGAACAATGATTTCATTTCATGACAGCTCTCAGCATGATGAATGGCATTGCGAATTATAATGCAAAAACATAGTACCTACTGCTCAACGTTGAATTCATAAGCAATTGAAGATTGCAAATTAATTAATTATATCGCATGTTTAAGTCCATTTCATACTTGAAGTGAATAAAGATTCACGATATCATGAGAAAAATAATAAAAATTGTGGGTATTAATTTCTTAAAGCAATGGTATGGTTGATGGTTCAGCTATTGTCACCATTAAAATAATTGCTGCAATTTACAATATACATATCTACATGAAATCTTGTGTGACATTTATGATCTGCATTCTGTATTATAAATCATGTATAGTTCATTGCAATGACGTGTCCATACATAAGATACTTAGATGGCATTGAGTAGTTCAGGTGGTTACTTTCCTATTGATTATTTTTTATGATACTCAAGATTAATGGGTTTATTTGTAAAATGTGAGTTTGAGGATTATATAGTAGAATGAGTCAAGAGTCAGGAGTCTCTAATAATCTCAGTACATAAGGAAGGTGACGAGTTGCCTTTCTATAAAATTAGACACGATTGTTTTCCCCGTCCTGGGTCTTTGTCATATTATTGACCAAGGTTAGTGTCTGCCACTGTGATCACTGCTTAAACCATTGTTGCACGTTCTACGCTCATCAGAATTAGGAGGGATTATTAAAGAAAAAACTCAAACTGTCGAACTAGGAAAATTCCAACTCCAACATATGGTTGAGTCGGACGAACGATGTGGAATTATTCATTATTCCTATGTATACACATACAATGCACAATACAACGGCCGGCATCATATTCAGGAAAAACATGAAACAGGTTCCACGATTACGATTATGTCGTAGACATGTCGCTGTCGTTATCGTTACCTCCAATTAATTTGAATTCCTCATTCCCTGTAATAATATTTTTTTAATATTGAACTTATTTGGACCTATGTAGGAAGTGAATCTTGGTGCACGTAATATAGGTAAAAGAAGTTATGATGAGCTGTTATTTGTCAAAATTATATTCTGCGGGTACCTTCATAGACTTACGCACTTTCATAACTGCTCACTCGTCATATCTGACATCTCATCATTTGGCAATCTGGTTTTGCTCAAATTGAGGAAATAAAACGAGAGCAAAATTATAATGATAGTTTCTCATAGAGGAGTGAGTTGATGTGGATTCTGAGCACAACATCATCTTGCTTGAGCATAACAAGTTCACACATTATTACAGAAAGAAAGAGGGAGAACAATTGAGTATTCATGTCTATAAAAAAGCACGTGCGTTAGCTTAGTAGGTTTGTAGATAGACATTAAAATTTGTAAATTCAGCTTTAGAAGTTTTGCATCTGAATGTGAAAAGACATGAATGAGATGAGTCGAGATGAGATGCGATGCGATGAAGCTGACGAGGGAGACAGTGTAGAAGTCTCTAATTAAATGAGGAAAGACCTTGATTTTATATCGTGTGTTTAGAGTTAGACACACTATTCTTTGACTATGAGTGCGAACATTCATCAAGCTTAACTTAAGTGAGTAGAACTCACACTTGGTTGCTAGTTCTAAACCAAAGCAAACAAGTCATGATGATACAAAATTGTAATCACGAGAGCGTCCGTATATGTGCATACATCCATACTGGTATTTGTAACATATTATGTAGGTATGTACTTGAATTATAAATATAAATGCACTATAGTCAATGGAGCATGGTCTAGTACATGTATGGAATGGCTTACATCGGAGTAATTACATACCAAAATGTATACATAGTTAAATCAGTCAAGTCAATCAATGCAATGTAAGACTGGAAGAATTTTCCTGACCAAAAGAATTTTTCGTGTCTACAACTTAATGTCCTCTATTGAAGGCATTACGATGGTTATGATCCTTTGTTTACGAATTCAATGATAAATAAAATCTATATTGTTTTTATTTGGCAATTTGCGTTTCTTAGAAATACCCCAGAATTTATTGTGTTGCACACTTTCCTGCATTGCAAACCATTATCTGTAGTGCATTGTACTTGCAAGGTTCGACGAAGTAAAATCTTGTACCATTAAAGCCCATGTTAATCCGGTTATGTAGCTAACGATTGTTGTTAGGGCAAAAATACAGTCCAAGACATTTAAAAGACTTGTCGTCCAATTGATAACAATTTACTCTGCTTACATGCAATAATACTGCTCTTACCAATGAACGTGTGATTACATTGCATGTGCGTAGTTACAGATTACGATTCCAGGATATTGCATAGGTAAATAATGGAATATATATACATAAAATAATGGCTAATATCGATACTTGTTTAAGTTTAATCGTTCCAGGTATGTCTGATTTCATGACTGTATTCCTACGACGCAGTGTCATGGTCACAGTGATGGTGAGCAATAAGGAAGATACTTAAAATGTGAAAACGAGTAGGTACCTGTGTTTGCTCTTGATAAATATCCTGTACTGATGATTATAAAGCTTAATGTTATTGACAATATTTCGCCAAATATTGAAAAGCATGCTACTATGGTACAAGTATGTCTTCAGGCACTTCTCCTCAAGTTTAAATTGTATGCATCGTCCTAATTAACGTTTCTCATTGCTGACTGGAAAAGGAGTTATTGCAGTGTCGACAAAGAAATAATATCATTACGAGGAAAATAAAGCATAAATTGTAATGGTTCTATTAAACTAGATGGAATACAACAAAGATATTATAGACCTATACGGATTCAACCAGAAGTATTTCCGAAAGGTACTTCATTGAGAGGGTTCAAGAGTAATTAAACTGAATCCACCAATTTACTGAGTGCTCGTACTTGCATGCAATTGTTACACACTGTGTAACAAATGGTGGAGCAAACTTCGAGTATTATTTTGGTATCCCTGAATGAGCTATTGAACGACAGTGGTCATGAGCGAGAAAAAACTAATTCGAGTATTTTGTGATTCTCGATGCAAAATTATCATATGAAAGTCTCTAATGGACACGGAGCTTTTTCATGTGTGCATAAATATGCTTATCTCTCTAATATGGATTATTACAATGTTGTGGAGACACAATAACAATGTGATATGTGATGTTAAGCTGGAAGCCGTGAATGATAAACATCTTTGACGCAGCATAAAATCATGTTCGTTTTGCATAAATGGTCATCATATTTCCACCACAGCGTACCATACAGCACATCAAAGCAAAGCTAAGTCGAAGTAATACAATAAAACGTGAGAAATAATCTTGAGGAGATCAGCATGTCTCTTGTATGGGCAACATCATTCCATATACCTAACTTACATAAGGGTCTGCCCGTCAATAACTGAAAGTGAAAGAAATTAGCGGTGGTCGCGTCCGTCTCGATCTTAATGATGTAGCATTACACAGGTACACCCATACTGTACATCCAGTATCCATTGAACCAGCAGACATCTGAGAGTGTAATGATGTTTTGCTAGCATATCAATAAATTTATTGCCACTAATTGCAGGATGAAACATGATCCTCCTCACTCTGGCTTTACTTTGCTTTGCTTTGTTTATATGCTCGTGTAATGGTGGCTGGTGTTGGTGGTCGTTCCTACGTTTGTCTGTATCAATAGGTTATGCATTCGTCCAGCTTTTTTCAACGTACACAAAAGCACGTGTACACAACCACACTATTTCCATTGTTCATCTCAACACATTTTTAGATTTTGACAAGCACGATTGGTCTTGGTGTTCGTCTTGGTTTCGTTTACATCCCGGTCCCCATCTAAACTTATCGACAGTCAACGCTACAATCCCTCGTGTATATTACCTATGTACATACAAGCAATTATCTACTATGTAGTACCTTCCTATATTTCAATGCATTGATTTGAATTTATGCCATGAAAATTGAAAGCGTTTAAACAAATGGAAGCGTAAATTATAACTTCCTTGACTTTCTCATCCATCATACATTCTGTTATTAATTTACTCTCATGTGCTACATGTCAAGTTCAGTGTTAAGGCCAATTATCTATGCTATTTGTTAGTCATTCAATACCTACTACGTAGATAACTGGAATATACATGAGAAACATGGGGTTTTTTCATCGCCCTTTCATTTTTTCACAATATTTGAAATATTTAGATATTTCAATATTTTAAACATTCTTGGATGACGCTTATGGATGGAGTAAAAAACTAGTGCAGATGAGAAGAATCCTGTTGAACGCGGTTTAGAGATTCTGCTTCAAGTTTCTTTAAATCAACGTGGGGGCTAGCTTCAACAAGTTTTTTTAAATGAAATATAGAAAAATCATAATTGAAATTGATAGCCACAACGAAGCGTGTTGGCTTCATCGGTTCCCCAAAAGGAATTCCAGATACCTACATACATTATTTTTTGGGCACTATTTGCTTTACATTTTTTGGTATTCTTAAGTCTCGTTTCACACCGCTAATATATATCATCTTTATGGAAACCTTTTAAAGGAAGGCGACGACGTAAACTCGTTTCCTTACCATTATGCAATTACCTATTTTACTGGAAGACTACGTCCAAAACCCAAAGACCCAAAAAGTCAAAACCACAAATGAAGGTGTAGGTGTGAAATAATTTGTTTAGTTTTTAGTGTTATGATTTCAAAGTTTTTTTGCCCAAGCATCCTACGCCATAAGTCGTTTATTTTAGCGGAAAACAATGCTATCCTAATCACTTGAAATCTTAAGAATAATTAAAATTACTACTTATCACTAAGCTATTTTTGCCATAAATATAAAATTAAATGCCAAGCTATAATATATTCTACGTACCTTACAAGAACAAGATCAAGATCAAGAGTAGGTGCAACAAAGACTACGCAACAGCTTTTATGTTGTGTTTCCAGTTAGCAAGTAAGGAAAATTAGCAAAGTATTTCCAATTGTAAACTGTGTATGTGCAAAGTTAGGTTAGAAAGAGAATTGTACGCATTATCATTAGCAACGGAATGATAATTGAAGCACAAGTTAGCAGTAATTTGCAGAGCTATCCTGAGTCTTCCGTAACTTTTCATTTCGTAGCATAGTCCATGGTACGTTGT
>JAAXYX010006159.1:0-10040 GCA_036851915.1 Ptenothrix huangshanensis
ATTTTATACAGTACATCATAGGCATTGGGGATTTTTAATAAGGCCGGTACATCGAGCTTTTTGCCGAAAACCGGTATATCGGAAGCCGGTATATAGAGATCCCACTGTAGTTTAAATCCTTGGTAAGGGGCACACCCCAGCATCTTAATTAGCATTGTTCCTATCGTTCAAAATTCACTCGTCTTTAAAAACGTATACAAACTTCAAAATACTGGAACTTGTTACTTGCAAAACAATGTTGAGCATACAATTAAGCCGAAGAGATTTTATAACCCCATACGAATTCGTTCGGGTACGAATGAAGTCGTGGACGAATAAAGTTGGGGACGAGTTTGGCGGGGACGAATATTGTGGGAATGAAGCATGAAAGCCTTAATGCTTTTATACTGCAATGCTATACTGTACCACGACTTGCTACTGCAACTAACGGTGTCTGAAGTTATTAACGACATGCTTAGGAATGACATTATTGAGATATTTATCTAGTTTCAGGTAACATTACAAAAATTATACAACAAAATATTTAAATGTACCGTCATCACTCTTAAGCTAATAATTTAACATACAAGTTAGTACCAAATTAAAAATAAGTAAGGTTCGAAATTGAATGTTTCCATTTTCTAGATTTGGAAAATCGCAGAAGCATTTCCTGGCCTATTTTCTCGAAACTGTGTACAACTCTATGCCGTGCATACCCAATTGCTTAATTTTTTACTTGCAGCAGCGCGTTTTAAATTTTCGAATCTAAGATCTTCTGTATTTCTTTTACCATTTTCAATTCAAGCTTTTCAATCCTTTTTTTCTAGAAAGCTAATGCCGGCGTTATTTAGTATCGTAGTTGCATTTGATGGCACCAGTATTTTTGGGGCTTTGTATTAAAAAGTGTTAGCCATTCCAATTAAATGTGAACGAGTTAAGCGACTTTCCTTAATAACAATGCATACACATTAAAGACCGCGTTCAGATATAAGCGTTGCAAGAAATTGAAAAGGCGTAAATTAAAAACTAGAAAAGTAAACTGTATTCAAATTAGGGCGGTTTCATATTATGAAAGGATTGTATGAAATCGAAGTGTAGTTCACTTGTCGCTCATGTGCTTTTGTTTAAATAGCTACAATCTGTCCTCGGGAGACTATAAGTTACCGATAGCCTTAATCCTGATTTGGCAGTTTCAGTTATTCCCTAGTTCAAATAGGAAGTTTGAAATTAAAACAATAGAAAAAATAATTCGTATAAACTGGCTCTTACTTAAGCTGACTAGCTGTTAGTAACTGTCACTAATGCTAACAACTTCCTACCAGCTACAGTTGATTACGGACAATTGTGTTTTTTATAGCGAAAAATTCGAGCCAGTTGTGGGCGAATTCCAACAAGAATAATTCGTTTTGGTAACTTAACTTATAATTAAAACCAAAGTAGCAAAAAATTAAAACTGTTAGATGATTGAAAAAATCGTTCCGTAAACTTCAACGTAAGCAAAACAGGCGATTAGAGGTGAAATCGTTTTTTGTTTGTCATTAAAATCCATTAAATCCTGTACGTTCTCAAATATTTTGTAGATATTAGGAAAACGCTAGAAATTTGGTGTTATCAACGGTCAAAAAGAGTTTTCCAAAATGTGATTTAATAACTCAAGACTTACACCTTCTTCCACTTAAGGGATTCATTATTGTCGTAGGTATAGTCAAGGAAGTATCCGATGGCAAGAAAAGTAATAAAGCGGAAAGGTTACATCGATTAAAATCGAAATGCCAGTAATTGCACAAATCGTTTAAACAAAACTTTCGTAGCGATCAGCAGGTCTTTCCATTCTACAGCTCAACACTTGGGTTTCGTTTCCTACCTTGAAAACACCTCCGCAATCATTTTTACCTTAACTTGGTCAAACAAAATTATTCTGCACATATTTGAACTAGTAACTACATAGTACATTCCTCTACTTACATACATATAAACTGACTCTTAGAAAAAGCTAACTAGCTGTTAGCAACTGTCACTAATGCTACCAATTTCCTAGCAGCTACAGTTGATCACGGAAAATTGTGTTTTTGATTGCGAGAAATTGGAACCAGTCGTGGGCAAATACCAAATAGAATAATTCGTTTGATTAACCCGACTTATAATTAAAACCAAAGTAGCTAAACATTAAAACTATTAAATGATTGACAAAATAGTTCCCGTAACTTCGACATTACAATATAATCGCCCGCAAAACGAGCGATTAGAGGTGACAAGTTTTAATGTGATTTCATTGAAATCCTGTATGTTCTGAAGTATTTTCTAGATTTCTACACTATTGTTTTCTAGCGTACGAACAACGATAGGATTTACATTTAATGCTTAATCTTACAATAAATTTATTTGTCATAGCAGCTGCATTGAATTCGCCCAGTACAAAGCACGCAAACCCAAATCACTTCTTGTTCTATCATCTCACACTGCTATTTGCGTAAAACCTGATTTAAATCTTCTTTACACAAAAAATAAAAAACAGCAAAATGCTGCTGAAAAACGAAAATTACTACAATTCCAAGTTCCTCGAAATTGTAACAAAAATGGGTCTAATTCCATTTGGTTTCGACTACGAATTCGGACACCCTACTAAACAAGCATGCAAAATTCGAAAAACAATATTTTGGCTAACTCTCTGTTTTCATCTTCCTTTCTGTGTCTTTCTGGCATTTCGGTTCTTGCAGCTTATATTTCTCCAACATAGCAGTACACAAATGCACTTTAACGCAAATCACGTTCTTGTGCATTTCATGTGGCTACTTGCTTCAATGATGACTTCATACTATGCTTGGAATCGTGGACACAATTGGAATAGTACGACTGTCACAGTATGGAAGGAAATTGCTGCCCAGACCGAAAGTTTTGAGAAGGATGTGTCCGCAACAACTAAAATGCCAGCGAACGGTCGTCCAATGTTAGATTTTTCAAGACAGGAATGGCTACTCTTTTCTTTGCCCTTAATTTATATCATTACTGGAATTTTGCTTGCCGTAGTAATACTGTATGATCCGGATCGCATGCAGTTGTTGTATTCTGCTTTAGGAGAATCTCTTCAAAATTCATATACATATTGTTTTTTGGGAGTCTTTGAAATACTTTCAGTATTGTTTTGCTTAGCAAATACCTACCATGAAATTTCACTCCAACTCACAATGTTTGAAGTTGGGAACGACATGCTTAGCAATGCAATTGTACATATATCCAGCTTAAGGTAATTCTCTTATTTATAACCTGTAAATGTATTGCATTCATTGTAATTGCAATGTGAAAGAGAGTCTAAATTGAAAATTGTTTAATTTTAGGTCCCACAAATCACGAAGAAATTCCTTCACATTTTTTGAGCGATATTATACCAATCTACGCCGCCTGCAGCTGCTTGTCCAGCTGTTTAACGAAAGCAGCGCTTCAAGCATATTTGTTTTAAAGATTTATTGTATGATTATCACTATTTTTTGTTCTAGTTTTGCAATACACTTTTTCTGTGAAAATCAAATAGTAGCTATATTTAGTGTTGTTTTTTCACTCGATTGTGCTGTTGTTTTTGGAGTTGTGTATGAAAAAGCTTTTACCATACCGACCAAGTTTGAGAGAGTTAAACGTCTGTATTTAATGACTCTATATACTCACTACAAAGCCTGCTGTAGTAGAAGCGGTTTAGAAACAACAGTTTGGCTACGTTATACAGCAAAAAAGGCAAGCAGTATTTACAACATGGGAATCAAAGTTGGAAGTTTTCACACACTTGAAAGGTTGTCGACAGTGTTGTTTTGCGACTTTAGTTTTAATAAGAATACAAGTATACTAATTATGCTTAAAACATGATACCGAACTTAAAAATAAACATGTTAGTAATTACCTGGTTTAGTCATTATCCAATCTACATATACATACAATCGAATACCATTATCTAATAAAGCCTTGAAATCACTAATTGTACAGCTCAAGACACTAAGTAAGCTCCACTTCTATTTGTAGTAATAATTAATGTATGAATCACTTATAATCCCAATACTCTAATATAACAAACCTAGTATACTGTGTCCATTAGAGCAAACACGGGTTTGTGTCAGTGAATTTATTTCAAATAAGTTTTGTTGTTGTGTTGACAAACTTGACCTTATTACAATTAATTATGAACTCATTTGAAATCCAGCCTTTGTCGATGACTTTACTATTGCTGACTAGGAAAGTTTTCGGGATGTACGCAAGGGGTCCGAAAAGTGAACTTGTGGGGCTGTTCTATACTTTCACTAGTGATCAGTGTGTAGTTCACTTGAAACGGAGAAATCATGCAATTGATTTTTTAATCAATTTTTTAATTCCTGAATTAAAATTACTAGTTGTTTGATGCAAAATTGTTTATTACGTATTACGTCAAAAAATTTTCATTTCAATCAAAATTTAATTAATTTGCCTGCAAGCTGTGATTACAATATTTTTAGTAACCCTAGAAATGCGTTATCCTCCGCCTCACAATAATTTAAGCTGCTTAAACTTATTTTCTGGATAATTGTTTTTGTATCGTTAAGATTTGAAGTCAACGCCTTAGCAAAGCTTTAGGAGTAAAAATGCATAGAGAAAAATTAATTAAAACTATTCCAAAAATTATATCTGCATTCAAAAATGACTACAAGAACGGCAAATCTGTCAGGATTTTTTGAGACTTAGGAAGCCACCAAAAACAAACAAAAGTTTAGATAAGCCTAAACTTGGAACAATTCTTTATCGATTAGTATACATTTTGTTTGGATCGGTGAAGAGATGCGCTCGTACTAAGCAATTTAAATTCTTCTAATTAAGTTTTCTTTACCACAGCTTCCACTCCCATAGTGATTCTTATATGAAGTCAAACGGAAACCAAATTGTGGGTGAGCCCATTTTGATAAATAATAAACGAATGCGACTCATGAAGGGACTTTGATGATTTGAGGTTTGGTAGTGAAAGAAGGACTGGTATAAAAAAGTAAACAAAATCTCTACTTTGCAATCTGTGCATAAAATTTTTTAGAATTAGTAAACTAGAAATTCGGTATAATTTTTATAAGCGGTCAAAAGTAGTTTTTAAAAAATGATTAATTAACGAAAGACTAACACTTTCTCCCACTTGAAGGATTCTACATTGTCGTAATTATAGTCTGAGAAGTATCCAATGCCAAGAAAAGCTTCTCACGAGTAATATAAGAATATAACAAAAAGTTGACATCGATTAAAATCGAATCCCCGGTAATTGCATAAATGGTCCAAACACAGCTTTTGTAACGATCTGCAGGTCTTTCTATTCTATTGCTCAACACTTGGGCTTCGTTTATAACCTCGAAAACGCCTCTGCATTCATTGTCATATAAAAATGTTCAAACAAAATTATTCTCCAAATATGTAAACTAGCAACTACGTAGTATATTGCACAACTTCACATAATAACACAATCATTTAAAAAGTGAAAAATATTCAAATAATTGCTCCTTACGAAAAATATTTAACAATTCAACCCATTTTCCAGTCGATTCCTCGATCCAATTTTAATTTCGTTTATTAACGGATCCGCAAAATATTCTTGATTTGTTGCACAATAACAATAAAACAAATGCAGGTAAAAAACACTTTAAAAACATCGTAATGCCAAAGTAAAACGTTGTGCAGTACAGGCAAAATAATGGAATAATTGTAAGTGAAATCAATTGTGTTTTCTGCAGAGATAAGGAATAATCTCGTCTTTTCACTTGAAAGTGTTAATTGCAATGTGCAAATGTTTAGTTTTGGTAAACAATACCTACATTCGCAAATTGCAAGGTATAAACAATAAAAAACTTAAGCTATTGAAGAGATAATTTGTCAAATTACGTTATTAGTGAGTCAATTTGATTTTATGTTTTGCTTGACACCCTCGTTTGCAACGATTATTTTCAGTTATTCACGAGTTCAAATAACAAGTTTGAAATTAAAACTGATAGTCCGAAAAGCAAAAAAATCGTATAAACTGTCTATTAGGAAAAGATAACTAGCAGCTAGTAATTGCCACTAATGCTACTAACTTGGTAACAGCTACAGTAAATCACGTAAAATGGTGTTTTTAATTGTAGGAACTTGGAGCGATTCGTTGGCAATTTGCAAGGGAAATAATTCCTTCGTTTAACCTGACTTATAATAGGAATAGGGTGATAATTTATTTGGCAGTCCAAAAATAATCCTTTTGGCAGTTTCAAAATATTTTTTTTGGCTGTTACAAAAACTTTTTTTAGCGGTAGAAACTTCAGTAGTTTTAAGTAGCTGTTAATTGGGTTATTTAGCAGTATGTTATTTTTATTTGGCAGTTTGTGTGTGTATTTGTAAAATTCATCACATCTTTGGTTTATTAAGTAATAAGTCATACATTTTGTTAGTTGCCACGAAAAGAAAATTGTGTTAGCTTATAACTCCAAACACCAGGCCGTATTCGTTACAATTGTGATAAAATAGAACTTGTTATTGTTGTTATTGAGCTTTATTGTCAGGTTTCTTCAGCAGGCAAGAGGCCTCCCAGCAAAATACGCTGCTGCATTAGTTAGTTCGGATCTTTTAATATAGGTTTCTAATAGAGAAATTTTTATCTTTAGTTACAGTTATAACTGCTAAAAAGTGTAATTTACATTGCTGATTAGAATATTTTTTGATATTCTTACCGCTTTGTATACCTGCAAGGAAAAATATTTTTTGCTACTGCTAATAACAAACTTCCAAAAAAACAAATGAAACTGCCAAAAAAATTCGTTACAGCCAAAAAATATTTCCTCCTTATAATTAAAGCCATAGTTGCTTGAAATTAATACTATTAGATGATTGACAAAATTGTTCCGTTAACTTCGACATAATTACGATCTAATCGCCACAAAACGGCACCGGCGATTAGAGGTGAAAACGTTTATTGTTTTTTCATTGAAATCCTGTATGTTCTGTAATATTTTCTAGATTTCTACACCATTGTTTTATAGCGTACGAACAACGATAGGATTTACGTTTAATGCTCAATCTTATAACAAAACTTTTTCTCACAACAGCTGAATAAAAGATGAAAAGCGCAAAGTACGCAAACTGAAGCTACTCCTTGCTCTTACATCTTACACTGCTATTTGAGTATTACCCAACTCAACTTTTTTAAACCAAAAATAAAAATTGCAAAATGAAAATCAAAAACGCAAAACACTGCACTTGCAAGGCCCTCGAAATTCTAGCAAAGAGTGGCTTAATTCCTTTTAAATTCGACAGAAAATTCGGACACCTTACTAATCAAACTTGTAAAATTAGGAAATCAATATTTTGGCTAACTTTCTGTTTTCAACTTCCTTACTAGTTTGGTTTATCAACGGATCTGCCAAATTATTCTTAATTTGTTTCACAAAATAGCAATAAAAATAATACATGAAAAAACACTTCGAAAACATCGTAATGTCAAAATAAAATGTTGTACAGTACAGGAAAAATGATGCAATTGTACATAAGTCAAATCAACGGTGTTCCCTGCAGAGATAAATAATTACTAAAACAATGTGGAAGAAGACTTAAGTTTTAACAGTAGACCCGTAGCGTCAACAATGAATTTTTTCTTGTAATGAGAGATTTCTTTTTCTATTTTAATTTCTTATTCTTCGCAACTCAAAGTACATACATTTATTGAATCATAATTCTGAGTATTTGAGCAAAGGCGCTAATACAATAAAAAATAAACCAATAAATCTTTTAACATAAAAAGCACATACATGTTTACAACTAACTGCAATCAATATTTATAATTTGTTAGAATTTTTACATTTTCAGGTGACGCGATCTTTATCATACTGTATTTCCTATAACAATACGCCCGCTTGTTATTTATACTGAGATCTTTCAAACATAGAATAAACCCGCGTGGTAATTGTTAAAGGCCTGCCATGAAAACACATCACAACACATGTACTTGGGGTCCTTTTTTTATTAAATAAACATTTACAGACCCGGGTATTATTATGGGAAATACGGTTTATCCAAATTAAGTATACAGCAATGTAATTAATTACATACTTCACTCCAGTGCCAGTTCAGGAGTGTTTAAAAAAATCTTAAACAAAGTTGTTTAAAAGTTACAATGTGAGATTAGTGTGAGAATTAGATTTAATTATACATAATTACACATTTTAAAAAATCAAAATACATAATAAATTACACCGGAGTAAATAGAGTATGTAATTAAATTCATATTTGTACAAGCACAAACTGTTTGCAACAGCACTTATTTGCAACTTATTCAGAATTAAATACCGTTTAATAACAATCACAATATTTTTACCAAATGAATTAATTACAAAGTTTTTGTACAAACCCAAAAAATTATTGCTGCCCTTGCTGCCTCCTATGTTGATGCCTATGTCTGTATCTACCTCCATTTCCTTGATTTTTTTGTACCGTTCCAGGCGTGAGGATACACCGTTTTGCTAATGAATTATATACCATTCCCTCCTCACACTTGATCTTCCACTTTGGCGAGGAAATTATACTCATATCTGCGGATTTAAATTGTGAATAGTACTTCTCAAGTTGCTTCATTTTTTGCAGCAATTCCAATTCTAGTAAAGTTACTCCTTTGCATTCTTTTTCTTTTCCAGATTCTTCCTCAGAGTCTCCTGAGAATGTGGAAAAGCTTTTTTTGTCTGAGTCATTGTCAGTGTCATCGTCTTCGTAATTGTCAGGAAAACTTTTAGAAGATCGAGACGGCAATCCCTTTGTAGTTTTGATGTGGAAGTGGAAGAAAATTAGAAAAAGGAGAATCCAGTTTAAAGATGAGGACAGTAGCATGGTCTTCATTTTTACTGCAATCCAAAAGAAATAAAAATTTCTTGTTCTTTTATTTGCTTGAAATGTATTAATTTTGCTGAGAAAAAAATCCACAAAACTCACCTCAAATTTCTTGTAGATTGACGTTAAAAAATTGCAATCACTTTCACCAATAAATATTAATGAATGGAGTTAAAAATACCAAATCTGGTGTCACTTTGTAATATTCACTTATCAGTATATTTTTACTATTTATATAATCACTTAAGAATTTTGACACCAACAAAATTTATCTGGATTTGTATAGCCCCAAGTTTTAATCAAATGAGTGGGGATGAAGCTATCAACATAGTATTTATTATCTGTCCCATCACACACATTACAATACAAACTATGGCGCCATTGCAATTTAATGTCTATTATTACCTACTATTCCTGTCCATGTACATTATTACCACAATCACCTCCACTATCACAGCACTTTAATGTAATTCACTTGCAACCTTAAGTTGAAATTCAAGAGGTTCCTTTTCCTTTGCATTGTCTGGCTGTCAAATTTTTAGGATGAGTTGATAAATATCTTATCGTGGAAAATACCAAGGTTCCCGTGTCGATCACAACACAACCAAAACCTATCCACAATCCACAACCACAGCCACAGCCACAGTCAAGTATTGTAAGGTAAAGAGCGAAATGAGTCAAACTCTTCCATGTCCAATGAATCGTGTGTCGTCATCGAATTTTGCAGTGAGAGGAAAGTCACATTAGCTTCAACTTAGGTACTTTTGTAATAAAGTCCTAAGTGCAAATTGACCTAACTCCACTTCACTAACAGTGAAGGATGTGGGAATCAAATGCAAAATATTTGATTTGATTGATTGAGATTCATGTAGTGCTTGGAGTCAAAGAGTCAGGAAGACGAAGACGAAGACGAAGACGAAAACGACGACGAAGACTGCTACTGTGCAGTGCAGTCGTGCAGTGTGTCCATCGGAAATTCTCAATGAGCACTGATTATTTTGTTGTTCCGGAGTTGGAGTCTTAAAGCTTTGTTTAGAGTATCAATTTAATTTAAATCGTAACGTGAACATCAATTCAATTTCAATTCAACAATGTGAAATCAATTTACAGTGTCAATCATCAAATACTTCTAGGGGAATACCCGAATCCCATTCACTTTTCAATTTCAATTTTTCAATTCAGTTTTCCATGGAAACTGTGGAAACTTGAACGAGAGGAAAAAA
>JAAXYX010006160.1:0-10040 GCA_036851915.1 Ptenothrix huangshanensis
CGGCATTTACAAGCCACCGGGCTTCCACTTATTATATTTTTTTTCAAATATTAATTGTGAAACCATTGCCATAAAGCTAAGTTACTGCACGGTATAGTACATTATTACTAAGGCGACCGGAAAGCATAACAAACATAATGAAACCTACGGCCACCCGTCGCGGTTTTTTTGTTGCCTAGTGACCTAACAAAACTGAAAATGCAAACAAAAATTTTTGAAAAAACATAATGAGGCTCCAAAAGGCATAAAAAGCTTAATGGAGTTTCGAAGAAGTAAAACAGAGCATAAGAACGAAATTTTAAAAACAAAATACTTACCTAGTAATTTTTACTATGAAGAAAGCAGTAAAAAACTGATTCTGTTTTTAAAATACAATTTCAGCGTTTTTAATGCAAATCCGTATTTTATAAAAAGCACAATGTGGTTCAAAAAAGCATAATGAAGCTATAAAAACGTAAAAAGCATAATGGGACTTAAAAGCATAAAAACAGCATAATGAGGTTCTCTTGTAATTTATTATTGGCACGGTCCTTGGCTTCGGTTCAGATCGGAATATTCAGCAACATGAAATTCTTCATCAAAACTTTACATTATTATAATAATAGTGAAAGGTAATCATAATATATAATTTAAATATAATAGTAAATAGTATTCTTTCATACAAGAATATTCAATAAATAATACTCATCTATGTTTACGTTTGAAAGCACAGTAAGGGGTATTTAAATAGCTCGATCATGATAAGAATCATTGATACTGTCGCTGTCACTATAGTCAGGATTCCGATGCATCGGCAAATGCAGAGGCTGTAAATTGTAACCCAAGTCGTTCAAGTAATTTAAAATTACGTTCGTTAAGTATGCACAAAATGCTTTTCAAATTAATCGCTACACAAGAGATTTCTCTCAAAATCCCCTCTGGAATAAAAGTCATATTTTTAAAGTCCAAAGTTGTCAGTTTGGATAATCCCAAATTGTCACTTATTTTGCCATCAACATCGGAGAAACATGGAATCGTCTTATTATTCCACTCGAGAGGAATTTGATCAAAGGCTAATTTTCTTAATTGAGGTAATTGTTCCATTAAAAGCGTTCGAAGTAGCCTCAGGTTATAACTATTTTTACCACAACATCGGTTGATAGAAAGCTTAAGGTCAAAAATATACTGGCCTTGTGTAGTCAGGAATTTATGGAGCTCGGTCTCGTAAAGATCGTTGGTGGAGATGTGAAAATTGTTGCACGGAAAGTTTGAATGTCGATTTGAATTTGAGTCTGAAGCTTGAACCATGTCTGTGAATTGTGAAAGCGTAGCGAATTTCGTCTTAGGCGCTTGCCCTGCTCCGGATAATTGCACGGTCACACATTTGATTGTTGTTGTTGACCGAATAATGATCAAGTTGGTAGTGTGATGTTCTTGAATTATCTTAGAAGCCTCGGTGTTTCAGTGGGAGTTTATCTGTCTACAGATTTTTAAAGTTTCCAGGCAATGACCATGATAAAGGAGAATTTTACGAAGCAACTGAAATACAAATAGTAAAATAACCAAAAGGTTTACTACACATCATTTAGACAAATTCAGTCAGACCCTTTACATTTTTACAAGCAAAAAATTCTAACTTTGTTTTATTAACAACACTCACAGTTGCATCGTTAGAAACGGCTTCCTCAGATGAAATCTCCCTCCGACTTTTCTTCGTTATGGGAGAGTAACAACAGCGCAGATGACAATGGCAACCACATTTATTCATCATTGGGGTTGAGACCAAATGTAAAGTTAATTTACCCGTTTTTCGTTTTCGCTCTTTCGGCATATTTATTCCGGAGTACGAAGGAGGAGTAGAAGAGTATATTTTGCAGTTTTATTAACGGTAACGGTAACGAACAAGAACCAATCGTCAACATTTAAAGTTGCCGCATTCAACTTTTGAAAAGTATTAGCATAAGATTCCATTTCAGTTGGCATTGTTTTACCTGTGAATAATTAAACCCATACATTATATTGCATCAAAAGGTTGAGGTTGCAATGAAAAAGGAAAATCAAAGTCCATAGAGGCAATTTCTCAATAATTTACATATTGAGATTAAAATAAAATACAAACTACACTGAAAAAAAAACTAGTTTTCCTTGCAGTGTTTGATTTCTTTTTGAAAGCATTAAACGAAACATTTTTGCATTTTTTCCTGCCTTAATTATTGCAATATAGTCATAGCCATACACGCTAAAAATAGTCGGAAATCAATGAGATAGAATCACTATAGCAAAAACATCAATAGAGGAACCTATTAAATTCGTCAATAGTTTTACATTACATGTGGAGTTTTTACCGATTGCCTCTATCAAATCAACAGGGATTTATATTAATTCGTTCTATAGTTTGTCCTGTAAAAATTAGTGGCGACGGCTTTTACATTTTTTATAAGATCCCAATTGATTAAATGTCATAGAAGTAACTTATAGTACACATCAATCATCAATAGTACAACATCAATAGTGCACATTCACCTTAATAGAAGAAGTGACGGTCAAGGGACTGGAACCCGAGACATCCAGGATCTTAAGCCGATGCGCTAGACCCCTGCGTTGCATAGGTAACAGCTACATGTGTTTGTTTTGACCACCTACAATTTCGGCAATCCACAAGATCAATGGAAACCCCGGTTGAATTCTACTAATAGATGATTCTATTTGCTGATGATAACTGCGAAATAGTTACATCTGATCTCTTAAAAGTAATAGAGTTTTCGGTTGAATGCTGTGCAATAGAATCTTCTGTAAAAATCAATAGAGATCACTATTGCTATATTAAACCAAAACCAACCGGATTTTCAATTGAAAACTTTTTCAAAATCCGTTTTCCCTATTAGGATTAATAGAGAGCTCTATTATTATTTTTTAGTACAAATCTCTATTACACCTTTTTTACCATGTAGCTAATTACATTTACCTTTACAATAGTTTAATAGCTAAGAAGTTAACACCAAAAAATGAATTCAAATGGTTTATTAATTTATATTTGAATAACTGTTTGCTATAATTATATATAATAGAATATGAACCTGGAAAGGTACGGGGAATATGAAAATGGCAACAATAAATGAACAAAGGTGTTAAAGTAAATTTTCTTGCTTCACACGAGAAAATCATAGAGTTATCTTAGAATTCCTCAACCAATTCCAATCCTAGGCGGTAAGTAAAGTTGGAAAATACAAATTTAAGGGTGAAGGACTGCCAAAAAATACCACACCAAAAAGGCAAAAGTGACGGGTTGGTTGTTCATTAGCATTCATAATTAATTGTGATTACTTCATTATCTCAGTCATAGAATTAGAATTATTATTTGTGTAAACAAGAACGACTAAATTTTATTTTATTCTGTGCTCGCATTCGTAATCATAATCGATGGCACCTTTTTCTTTCTAGTAGCAACTGGCTGCCTCTGAGAAAGATCCTGTAAGTTCATTCACTTTTATTAGTGAATAGCAATCAAAGATTGAACTTTCCTTAACCAAAGTGGAGCCAGTGTACTTTGTATTAGAAAATGAATATTTTTACTACTTTGAGTTAACCAGAGTTTAGATGATTAGTTGACCAGAGTGGATCCCCGTCGGATTGCCCAGATGGATGATTTAGCTCAAGAATCTCAACCGAAACGACACTGCGGGGACCACGACAATCTAGTTGTCGTTGATAATGAATCTCAGTCCAATTCTAGCTCATGCAATGGGGTACTGCATTAATAAAACACATTCTAAAATTTTTCCCTCAGTAAATTAGTTAAATGTATCATTTTTGTTTTTTTTGCTGCCTATAATTTCAGACAGTGGCTTTGGTACCCTCGCCCAGTGCACCACAATGTCAGTATGGGAGTAGTTTGTCCGATCAAGTGTTTGGGAATCATTTAGTAAGTCATAAGTCATTCTTGCTTTGAGTATTAGGTGTGGTTGTTCGTAGTCAAAATAAATCTATTCAAATATACTAAATCTTTTACCGGAATTCAATAGATTCTAAAAGAAATATTCAAGCAGTTTCCCACTCCAGACTTACTCAAACTGTCACTTGTGAGCAAACTGTGGAATTCCAATGCCCGCACGGTACTTCGAGACAATAAAAAGTGTTTAGTGAAAATCGGTAGTGATAAACCATGTTTCGACCTCAAAGAGTTTCTCAACGTTCTGTCCCGATCCACTTGCGAACTGCCTTTCAACGGTTTATCCATCACCACTCGGTTCTACGAGGAAAACCATCACGACTGCATCGACTTTGATCACGATCACGAACACGACCACGAGAATGGCAATGACCCGAAGGAACTCTACACTCCACTTCTCCATAAGTTAAAAATAAAATACTTGAAAATGGGATGGGACGACGAAATTAATTGTCCAGCAGCCACAGCCATCAAGAAAATATTGACAGAGGCTGCTCCCTACCTCGAAGGTTTACACTTTCTAGCAATCACTCCGAAACTAAAGAGCATTTCCAAATACTTTTTTGCCACCCCGTGGAATCCTACGAGTCCTCAACTTTGGTTTCCTAAATTGAAAACACTGGAGATTCCACGGAGTAAGGATTTCACGCATGATGACGGTCGTTCCCATCTTGTCAAGGAACTCCTGTGTGCTGCTCCTAGACTGGAGAATTTCCTGGGTGGTATCCGACCCAGCACTGTCGAAATGTGCTTTACCTACGATAAGATTAGGAGCGTGAGGGAATTTTGGTTCCAGCCGGGAATCCGGAATAAACCTGACGACGAGGAGGAGGATAACGATGAAGATGATGGCTTCGATGTAGCCAACCATGAGAATCAGATTGACAAGGAATTGCAAACGAGTTTAAAGTTTGCAATAGAATTTCCAAAATTGCAAAAGCTCAGTGTTTCTACGGAACACTTGAAGAATAGGATTATAGAGGATCCTAGTACAGTTTTTAGTCAAATTACAGAAATTCTACAGTGTTTACTCGAGAACAGTTACCGCACCCTTGACCTCCTGCAACTTAATAACTTGGACCTGATTCTGCTTCAAAGAATCGGCATCCCCTCCCTCCGAAACGTTAAGCATCTTCTACTTTTTTACAATCGTCAGCTTGACCTCAAGGAAGGCTTTACGACTCTCTCGCGAATCAATTTCCTAAGACTTTTTCCCTCCTTGCAGAGTGTCGAGTTTCGTGGATCGCATGCAGAGGATTTAGACTTCTATGTTACTGATGAATTCCGCCAGAACGAATTCGAATACAATTGCTTCTCTGTGACTGAACTTGCTCTTGGTTGTGGTTCTAACGAACTGGAAAGGGAGGATATTTTCGGTTCGACTGTCAATGACAATTATAATTTTGAAGATATTAAAAAATTTTATGCCAAGATATTTCCTAGTGTAAAGCATTTTCGAGTGGACTACTGCAAAAATCTGAGGAGTTGGTGTACTACTCTGTGGACCAAATATGTTTGGGAAGATTTGGAATCGATTTTGTTTCTGCGGTTGGATGAACAGATCATTTTTGAAAATCTGGATTCCATTTTCACCGGAATTCCTGAGGACGTTTGTTGTTCCATGAGGGCCTCGGGGAATTTCGAGGGGTTCGAGAAGTACAAGAGTGAGCCTTCGATTCGAAATTTAACAAGTGAGCCCCAAGCAATTTTTTTCGTCAGTTTTTTATTAGCTATTTTGCACATTTATCTAGAACTATATCTAAACTTTTTCTTCTAAAGACTTTTCGAAGCGTGTAGGAGTATTAGGTTTCAATCAAAAATAGCTAAAGGCAGTTATTTCATGGTTTCAAAAATTGGTGACTATTCATTTATTGATCAGTTTTACAAGTATTACTGTAGGAGTTGCACAATTATATTATTATATGTGCTGTAAATCTAATGCTGTGAACGAATAATTGTTTTTCTACAGAACTCAAGAAACTTGGGATTGAAATCGACCATGTGAGTACATGTACAAAGTTCACAGATGACGAAAATTGGCAGCCTGCTTTTCTATCCGAAGTTTCGGGCAAATGTGCATTTGCTCTGATGCCAGAATTAACCGTGGAAATTGTCAGACCGCTATGCAAGCCTCAGAAGATGACAACGTGCCGTGAGTTCCCTTTGCAAAAAATATGTGTGCTGAAAATATAAGCCTAGAATTGACAAGCCATCTTCTTAGAATTAATTAAAAATAGTCGGTGTTGAGCAATTTCGAACTAAATTTGAGTGTTTACTGTCCAGGTTTCGAATTCAAACTACTGAATCCATACGTACATTTTATAAACGCCTATCTCCCCAAGCCCTACTGCTCACAGTCCTACTTTCACCATTCTCCAGTGCACACCTCAGACGATTCCGACGATGACGAGGACAACGACAACCACAACGACAACGGCGGGGGCTGGTGGGTTTGAATCCCAATAATTCTCAACCGAGACGATCGAAATCAAAAGCAAATCAACAGTGACGAAGTTGGATTAAATGAATGACAGCATTTACAAGTTACTCATTGTCTCTACGGTTAGTGTAATTTTCACCGATTCAAAAAAGGTAATTCATCGCATTGGCAGGAACTTCGAGCATGTTTCATAGAATATAAAGATGCTATCAAGTTTTTTTTATCTTTGAGGGATTATGATAATTATTTATCTGCATAATTTTGTAATAGCTGTATTCCCAAGTACGATCGTATTCATTTTGTAACTTGACTTTTCAGTTTGTTGTTGCTATTAGTTATTATCATGATTCATTCACCATTTATATTATTATTGTGGAAGCACGCATTGTCTAATTACATTATTTTAATGTACTTTTGTTAGCTGTGTATATAAAGGGTTCCAGTGCACATAATAATGTTAGTTAATTTTGCATTCGGCGTAAATATTTATTTATATTGCAAGGCAAAGAATAAATGGAAGCAAAGTGTATTCCATTGCGTTAAGATAAATTTATGAATCAATAAAATCTCATTACACTTGGCAGTGATTACTGATAACTGACAACTGGACTTTTTCTCGGAGTTTGGTCGAGCTTATTTCCTGGAATCGAGCGGTACTGACAAAGGTTTGAAGTATACGTTATCCCATATAAATTGCGGACTTTTAACTCTTTGAGAACGTGCAAACGATGTTTGTTTTTCGCCAAGAATCCCCAGCTATTCTCTTTAAGTTGTTCCGATTTTAGAGCCAGGCAATATACAGCATCCGTGATTTCATGACTGAAATGACTGAATTTCGCAGATTGGTGACTCCCCATAAGCACCGATCTGCGAAGTCTAAGGTTCTGTTTGCCACCATAATATAGGCCTTTTCTTATGCTGACAAGGACTGGACATCGATGGCACCTTCAAATCTTGCATTTTCTTCGAATGCCACTTCAAGCTACTCGAGTTAGGACGTTTGTTCCATAAGTACATAGCTTACCTAGTTACGAATTCCAACAAAGACTCCGATCGGTAGACATAATTTTCGTCCTTTTCTTTCGCTTAGAATGTAACGCTCAATGATTTTAGTATGAATAGCGATCCAGGAATGTCAAGGAATCATCTTGAACGATCGTCATATTCACATTCATCTGACCGGGAAAAAGACATTGGGTTTGCCCCATGCCATCTAATAAATCTGTGAAATCCTTCAATCTAAATAAAATACCAGGCCTTCAATGTAAGTATGTAACAGCTTTGAAGCAGTTCCTTTGCACTTTTTTAATCCGAATCACGTTTTTGTCTAATTTCAGCGATTTTTAGTTTGTTGCCATTTGTAGCCTCGAGAAGGAAATCAAAAGGCATTGTAGTAAATCCACTGGGTCGTAACGCGAAAATATGGAATTCCGGATCTACATCATTAGTGAACAATTCTTTAATTGATCGGGTCCTACATTATCTCGATTTCGAAACAATGGCAGATGAGCAATTATTCCTCAATTACATTGTTTGGTTTTGGTGGAAACCTTTTCAATTGAGAATGCAGCATTCATGAGAGGCAGGACGCTGAGAAGAATAGCTGCAATTGTCGGATTCGTTTTTGGAGTTTAGCTCGAATCTTGCATGTCTTCTGGACTTACCGTAAATTCTCTAATAACTCCCCCTCTCTAATAACTCCCCCTCTCACATAACTCCCACATCAAAAATCTGATTTTTGCGAATAACTCCCCCTCTCCAATAACTCCCCCTCTCTAATAATTTCCCCTCTCTAATAACTCCCCATCTCGAATCTGGATTCCGTTTTAATTTAATAAATGGAATTAAAATTTGATGTAATGTTATGTGTTATTTAATGTTATATTTGTATTTATTTAATTTTAATTTAAGACTCAACTTTCAAGATACCCACAAAAACAAGCAACATCTTCAGTTGCGTAAAGAAGGGTAATAAACTGTGATTACTGGAGATTAAAATTAGTAGGAATAAACACACATTTTCAAAATGTGTCTTCTTAATTATGTTTTTATGATTTTTCCTCGTTCATAATTTTAAGACGCGTTGTTTGAAAGCTTCACTATAATTTCCGGTGATCACAATTACTCATTTTTCTAATGTCTATTTTCGTGTGATTATGAATTATGCTGTGAAAAACTTAATTTGCATTTAAAATCGGTGCAAAATTTTTGATTTTTGGATTAACTCCCCCTCTCTAATAACTCCCCCCAGCTGAAAGCAAATTTTGCAAATAACTCCCCCTGGAGTTATTAGAGAACGGTAGATTAGTTGGGATTGGATTTTTGAAGCTCTTGAACATTCAATTTCTTCATTCCCGCTTGCGCTGATTCACGTTGTCTTTCGGCACATTCCTGGTTTGCAGTTTCACGCACTTCCTCAGCTTCTATTTGAGCCAGAAGCCCTCGCGGACCAAAAATTCCATCCTTCTCACAGTTATCCATTATAAATCAATAAATACTAATTTTGAAAAGAGCAGCGACGACACTGCTACTGGAGAATTGTTATACAAACTTTACACTTGTAATTCTGAATCGAACCGTGATCCAAGGAGATTTGATATGATAATAAACCTGTAGTGCAAAGTAAGAAGACTCTGATAGAAAACAAGACGACAGCCGAACCTGTGGCCAGCTATAGTTACAATTTACAATTTGCCTGATTCATCACGCTAAAAATCCCGATGTAGATAGTATGTTAATCCTAAAGTGCATAACTTTGAATACTGAATGAACTGACTCGAGTGCAGCTTGCAAGCTAGCAGCCTTAGCTGAGATATTGCATATCTGTAATTAAATAAAATATGTACCACATGGCATACAGTTGCCTAGGAACAAAACAAGTAAAAATAGACAGTCTAAAATTGATTTTCAGAAAATTGCTACAGTGAATGCAGTACGAAAACAAACAATATTCCAAAGAACTTGTAATAATTATTTCATTAAACTTTTGTATGCATTATATTTATTAAATTAGAAGTTACTTGTTTGACAAAAGCAAATTAATAGTGTTGTTGACGATGATGTCGACGAGAGTAAAGACCATCCCACGGTCCACAAAGTACAAACTTCCAATCGCCATTTTGATTGGCGGACATGATTGCAAGACTCTCCTGAACCATTTGTCCTGTCGGCTCATTTTCCACGCGTGCAACACTTCCGTCGAAGCTTCAAAGAACTGTGCCAGGACTTTAAATGTGACTCGGAGGTAAATCATGACCAGAATAGCGACAACGGAGAGGAGAATTGCAACCCCACCTGACATTGTCACGGAGCTATAAATACTTCGAATGGCAAGCAGCACAAAGAGAAGTTTATGCCCAGGGACAGCGATGCCGTACACGTAGTTTCCCTTGATTTGCAGAATCTGCAGGCATCTTTAAACTTTCGCGAACTCCACTGGGTTTGTTTGCAATTCGTTCCCTCTCAGTGAATCTCTGTTTGGCCTATTTCAAGCAACAAAGCAAACCAAAAGCAATTTCTTGCTTTTGGTTTATACTTTGAATAACCTGAGTTGGTTGATGATAAAAATGGCGGGAAACACATAGGCGTACATGGGGAAAGCAATGAAGTACATGTTGGCCCACATGGACCACCACAAGTAGGAGTGAATGAAGGCGAAAGGAACAAGTTGCC
>JAAXYX010006161.1:0-10040 GCA_036851915.1 Ptenothrix huangshanensis
GGTTTCACGCTCTGTGCAATGCCTGCACAGAGCGTGAAGTCCGTCTAGGTTTCGTCCAGGAATTGATCAAACTGGATACACGCTAGCTGACATTTTAATTGCAGATACCCATTCGGTGGTGGTCAATCCTGATTTATTAATTATCAACTTGTTGGAATCTGGGTCTTCTTTATAAAGATCAACACCTTTTTCTTTTTGAGACAATTCACACCATTTTTCATATTCCTGATTTCTCAAATCATCTCGCATGATTTTAGTTCTTTTCGTTTTTGGCTTAGCTGCAAATCTCTGTTGAATTTCATCCTCGGGAATATTAAATTCTTGAACACAAATAGTCATCTCATCTGCTAAATTGCGAACAAAAAGGGTAAATTGATCATTCGAGCAAAGGAGAGCTTTGCAAATGTTATATTATTGTAGAAATGCCTCCCACGTAGCGCGATTTTTTTAAGGCCACGGAATTTATTTGGGGAATTAAGCATAAAGTCAGGAGTGTCAGAAGGAAGCCCAATAATTTCTTTTATTGCACTCCTGATCATTTTTTCAAAATCTTGCAAACATTTCTTTGGTATTTAATGGTACCGTTTGCAAAGGATAAATTAAAATAGGCCACAAATATTGATTTATTACTTTGAGTTTTTGATTGGGATACAACATGCTAGTTCCAACCAAGTTTTGCAAATCCGACGCATTACAAGTACAGGATCAAACTTGATTTCATCTGAGAAGTTAACACCAAGGTACCGCTAGTCTCACCCTTTTTCAAAGCACTAATTGCATGATCATCAATGAGCAATGGTTATTCTACAAGAATACTATTTTGAATATTATTACTTTGCACTTTGCCAAATTAATTTGATATCCTGCACGTTTGAAATTTTGAATAGCAATCTTCGTTAGTTCTGTTGCTGTTATATAATAATAATACTTTATTGTCATTTATGCACAATATCCAATATCGGTTTACAGCATATGACATGTCATTGTGAGATTATAATTATCAATAAAAGTGAACCATCATGTTCAAGGAGGCAATATAATTACAATAGGAATAAAAGTATAACGAGCTTGAGGTTTACATAGCATATCGTATTTGCTAAGAACTAATCAATATTTCACAATAACGAGAGTTGCAGTTATAATTATTCAGTTATATCCTAGTTCATTTACATTACATTCATGTCCAGAAGTCAATATATCAGTAATTGGTTCTGAAATTAGGGCCACATCATCTGCGAATCCTCTGGCTAAAACCTTTGGAATATAGTTGTGGAGGTGAAAGCCGTATGAGTCACTAATTTCGTGTTCGATTAATTCATGCATTACATGGTCAATAGATGAGGTGACAACAGGGCTCATTGAAAAACACCGCGTTTGATATAAACTGATTGAGATAACCCATTTAGTGTTTGAATTTTTGATTCCTTTCCTTCCATCAAAGAAATCACCAGATTTCTGAGTCGGGATGGAAGCAGTAAATGATCCAATGATTTTTTGATGTGAATGTGACTTCTTTCTTCAAAAGCCTTACTTACATCGGGGAACACAATACAGCAATTAGATTTTGACACACGTTTTGCCTTCTGCAAGCATACATTTACTATAGAAGAGTTTAAAAAGGTACCAGGTTGGTGAATAAACCCAACTTGATTTGAATTCAAATTTACAAATGAATACAACCGTTTATCACGCACCCTTTCAATAATTCTTCTTAGAACTGAGCTAATGGAAATGGGACGCCAGTTTTGTATATCGTCCAGGTCACCCTTCTTTGAAATAAGATACAGTTCGTGCAGTACGAAAGCAAGAAGGAACCATATTCCACTTCTGCATTAATGTTCCAACTTGAGCTATGACGTCATAGCATTCGATTTTTTTAATAATGCGAATTGGTACACCATCGAGCCCACTTGCAGTATCATTATTTATTCTTGCAGTTACTTTTTTAACCTCCTCTTCATAAATTACACTACTGTAAGTTGCGTCCGTTTTGAATTGATCATCCTCTGCAGGGGCAGGTCAATTACTAAAAATTTAAAACCATACTCTATAGATTAGTATATAACTTGTTTATGTCGGTGTAGAGATGTGCTCGTACTAAACACTTTAATTTGACACATTTTAGTGGGCCCCCCTGTGAATTAATAAGTTACATACTAAAACATTCTGCTATCATTATTATCGGTAGCGTTGAAACGGTAGCTTCAAAACTTGTAATTTTGTATTTAAACGATTCCGCTGAGATCTGCCTTTCGCTTATAATGGACCTATACGCTATTTAGTTTTAATTTTCTTGTCCGGCGGTACTGCTTACGGTTTTTGGGCCGTTTTTGAACCCCATTACAACATCAAAGTAAAATTGGTTTTGAGACTACCTTAATTTGCATTGGACGGATGCAGAGTAGTTGTAGATATGAAGTCATTAAAGGCCGTTTTTGGTAATCAGAATTTACTTGTTTATTGAAGGACGACTAAATATTATTATTGCTTTTAAATTTCACGTTTAACTAAAATGTCGCTTTAACAATAAATAGCATGAATTGCTATACACATACGGTTAAAGTGGTGATTTTCGGAATTTCGTCTTCTTCAACCATGCCATTCCATGATGTGTCCTTTGCTCACACTAAGCAACAAAGAGGTAGCGGAAAAGGATGCAGCTTGGAATATAAAAAACACCGTAACATTTTACTCAGTACAGTCCAGTTTCGTTTCGACTTTCAAGCTGATCATGTGCTAATACGATTAAAATATCTGACAGGCAAATGTCATTTTAGTTTGTGAAAAATAGCAGAAATAACCAGAAAGCACTTAACAGTAAATACACTTTCTTATTTAATGTTTTTGCTTCTGCACAAAAGCGATTCTAACGGTTTAAAAAAATCAACAATACTTCAACTGCGCGTAATAATATTAAATAAAACAAGTATAAACAAATTAAAAATAAAAGAGTTGTGGACGTTTTGAAAACAATAATATAATAAAGGAATCGAATATTTTTAAAGCTACTCCTCTAACAATTTTAATATATGTGTAGTGGAATAACGTAGTTTAGTTTACTAATTACATACCATGTAAATTGTCTAACACGATACTTTCGCTAATATGGAGAAAATAAAGTACATATCGTCGTTCAAGGAGCAAAAGTTAACATCCTCTCAGAAATCCCATAACGTTACGAAAAGGATGTTAAGTTTCGCACCTTCAACGACAATATTCTTTAAAATATTTCGGGAAACTTTAGAATCGAGAAATGTTTAGTGACATTTACTGTTGGATTTTTGTGCAATGTACTAAAAATGACAAGTGAATGTCAGGATAACAAGGACAATATTTCCAAACGAGCATAAAATATAGAACTAATTAAATTTTTTTTATACTCTAAATTGAGAGGCTGGTCTACCTAACCAAATGTTTATTGTTTGTGAAATTGCAGGGAAAAGATACAAAAAATGTAGCAAACAATGCAATGTCTGGACGATTTCTTAAAAACAAATATTTTAGGTTAGTATATGTTCGGATGGCACAAAATAAATTTGAAAATAAGCATTAGGAAGCAAAATAAAAAACCTCCCTTTGTGGGAATTCTCTTTAAACCAGACTTTGGGAATTCTATGCAAAATCAAATAAGAAAAATTCCAAAAATAAAATGTTTATAATAATTATGATATCAAAAAACAAAACAAAATTTTATTTTTGAGGGAACTTTAATAATTTTGAACAAATATGATAAAATTGGGAAGGTATTTGAGACTTTTAATAATTCTGTGAGTTGTGCAATCTTGAAAAATGCAGGAATCTAAATTAAAATTTTGGAAAATTTCAGAATTGTAAGAATTTATTCAGAAATTAGATTGATATGTGTAAGGATGACCCAAAATAAATTTAAATTAGCATTTTGGAAACAAATTGGAAAAATTTATAAAATGCCACGAATTGACTTTTTTACTAGATTTGGGAATTTAGGGCAACAGAAGATAAAAGTAGACGTTACCTTTGATTTGTTGAAAATTTTAGACCAGTTGTCTACAATTTTATCGGAAATTTTAGGAATTAATTTGGTTATTTTAGAAATTCACTCAAAAATTTTGTGAATTTACTCAAGAGCTTCGGAGATTAACTTAGAAATTTTGGGAATTTACTCGGAAATTTTGGTAATTGTTTGCGCAATTATGGAAATTCGCACAGAAAGGGGAATTTACTCAGGAATTTTGAGAATTAGCTCCGGAATTTGGGGAATTCAAGAAATTCATACGGAAATTAGGGGGATTTCTTTCTCAGAGTAATTTACTTGCATTTTTGAAGATAACCGTCGAAGAAATTTTTTAATGTCCTTAACGTAAAAAAATAAGATCGGGAAGTTTGCTAACCCCAGGTATTTGTATAGCGAAAATTTTTGATTTCTGTAACATTCCATGTCAATATTTTTGTCGAATACAAAAATATACTTGACCAAAATATAGTCAGCAGTATACTCTACATAACATACTGTAATAGGTGTGTCTAAAGTCGGAAAAGTTTAAAGACTTGAGTATGTGAAATATTGTACTTGGAAAAGCTAAATATTTGGTGATTGTTACTTTATGGCACTTTTTTGTATACACTTAAAGCATTTTGTGAGTTTGTGTGAAATTTAAAATTTTATATTTAAGTGATTCTGAGAGGTTTTCTTTTTCTCATAATGGACTTGTACAAGCACACGGTAACTTTTACTTGGTACAGGCCAGTTTTGTTTAGACGGTCAAGCTGATTATGGGTGCTGACACCATTAAGATATCTGACAAGCATAGGTCAATCTGCACTCTAGTGCGAAATAGCTAAAATAACTCAAAAACACCGAGTAAAGTGACATGAATACCAATTGAAGGATTTTTTTTAAATTTTATAAAGCTATAGCAACGAAATGAAAGTGAAATACAATTTATTATTGGGGAAGAACTCCTAGGTGGCTATACTATAGTTCTTATTCCACCTTCCGCCGTATTCACTCACCGCTATGTACTCCATTGAGGGAAATTTCGGTTTATATAAAGCATCTTCTTTGTAATGTTAGGAAAATCTCTCCATCCTGACTCCAAATCCCTATTGAGTCCCAATAACTTTTCGCTCAGTCTATCCAATCCGTCCCGCGACCATTGAGCATAGATAATTCCCAGTCAGTCTCAATCTAAGAAAGGGCCTATGTTAACAATACAAAGCCTGCAGTCAGTCCCACTCAGTCTTGCTATGTCTCTAATGGAGACTTTGATTTTTTTCAGTCCCAGTAAGCTATCCATAAAAATTTGTAAATCCCAATCCGAGTCAGTCAGTCTCTAAATGATTTTAATCAGTCCAACCTAGTTCTCTGTCATACGAGTGTATTCAGAAGAGTGTAGTCAAATAAGTGTGAGAGTACAAGAGTGTGGATCAATAGAGTGTGGCCAAAAGATTGTGGTCAAAAGAGTGCGTGGCTACAAAAGTGAGGAGCCAAAAGAGTGCACGGTCAGAGGAGTTTGAGAAACTAATAGTGCACGATTTTAGGATTTCAGAGTCTAATCAAGGATTGCTCTTACTTGCAAGTTACTGATGACCCTCAAACGGATCACTACATGTAGTTGCTTTTTTCTTACCTAGCCATGTTTGTGAAATTTAATAGCGGAAAAACATTTTTTTCGAATTGAAGATTTAAAAAAAAATTCATTATTATTCTACATCAAAAATACGACAAATGCAATGAATATGAACGAGTGTGCGAATGCTCCCACGATCCTAACAATAAAATTCAACCGGTCGATGAATTATTGACACCTGTTAAAGGGCGTGTTTTTTGTGACAGAGGGAAACTTCCTTGAATAATTCTATTTCATAGTGAAGTGTCATACAGGATGCTTAAATTTTAAGCCCTTGTAAGTACTATCATTTGTCTTTGCACTCCACTGGCCTCACACTCTTCTTACCTTGCACTCTTCTACTCACACACTCTTCTAACCATTACTATTTTGATCCACACTCTTGTGACCCCGCACTATTTTCATTACACTCGTCTGCCCCGCACTCTTCTGAGTACACTCTTCTGATTGGACACCGTCAAATCTCAGTCCGGACTGATGTTTTTACCACTTTTAGTCCAGAGTGGCTTGAGAGATTAAAAAAAGTTTTGCATTGTTGTAGTTTTATTTAGTGTAAGCCTCGATAAGGAAATGGAAGTTGTATTTCTTGCAAGCCCTCGTTTTAAGGTGAGAAAATGCTGGATGAATTTGAGCAACTGGGTTGACGACGATGACGACTAAGGCTAATAAAATGAATTGCATTGGAATTGTAGTCTTCCGAAATTTCTCTAAAAGTCTCTTAGCACGGAAAAAAGTGGAGAAAACCGATTTTTAATTTGATGAATGTTGTTTAGGGTAGGAATGGAATAATTTATGAATTCGGAGTTTTGTATAGGGAAGTGTATAAATCGATCGAGACTCAATACGAATAAATGCTGTATGGTAGAGGCAGTAAGCTTTTATAATTGAGAAATAAAAAATGCAATAAAGTACGCGATCACAAAATCAAAAGTAGTAAACAAGAAGAAACAAATTAGCTCTGTTGTTTGTTTACTTGTTAGATTCATGAAACTACCAACTGTTTATCAATCCAGATTCTTAATCACTTGCAGCTTTTCAGAACTTCCTCATCCATAAAGTATCACTCGTATGAAAAAACGAATGATACTGTTGCATTCCTCATTAAATTTGACACCAGGGACTAACACTTTCAAATCTAATGGTTTATTAAGGTCGTTATAATCGCTTGTAGTATAACTTTTTTTTCGACCGTTTTACTACAATTTTTCGATAATTTTCCATTTTTACTGTACATACAATGTATCTTATATTATAGGATGGTTAAATCGTGAATCCACATTCCATGTACAACGTATATGACCGATTTCCGGGTTAATGCGACTTATGGTTAAGGCATGCGTAAGGAAGTTCTACGGTGGTTTTTAACATGTCCTTCAAACGGACTATGGTAACCAAAATTATCCAATCTCATTAAACCGATTAAAAACTTCTAAAATACATCTTTTTACAGCGGTTTAATTACTGTATTTGGCGGTAGAAATTCTTTTTTAGCAGTTCACAAATTAGCGGTCGTAAAAGCTTTTTTTTATCTCTGGAAAAACTTAAAAAGGGGAACCTAAAACCGGTTTTGAGCAAGCGTACATTCACTTAAATTTAAAATGTCTTTTTGTGAGCTTCTTGAACGACTACTTAAATACTACTGACATAAACAACTACTGACATGCATGTTATTTATAAATGGTTTTTGAAAATACATTTTTAGTTTTAAATTCGAATCAGTCTTGATTTACATGGCATTAGAAAGCTATTTGTCATTTTTTTGCAATTGCATCTCGATTAAAATACAAATTTTATTTAAAAATGACGCAATTCGCAAGTACCGTTAAAAAGCGTGCTTAAAAATCAGTGCTGCAGGATTTATAAAAAAGAACAGCTTCTAATATTTTTTGAAATATATTGTAACAGCATTGAACTTTAAATTCATAATAGGGTTTGAAAACGCTCATCAGCCTAGAAACAGGTGTTGAAGCGTTAACAATTGGTAGTCTAAAAATTATGCACTAATGAACAAAATTTATTTTACAATTAAAACTTAAAAAAGCTGGAGCATCTAGCAAAATAGTTTTTTTTTTAAAACTCGTTTTAGCTCTTTTACGCAAAAGATGTAAAACATAGATATAAAAAGCTTGAATTAAAGAAAATAGAAAAGGCTCTTAATTCCAAGTTCATTAAATACCAAAAAGGTAATATTTATTAAAATAAATCCCAGACAGCGTAGTTTTAAAAAGTTTCCGAATTACAGGAGACATTTTCATCAGCAATTCACGAAATTAAAGAAATATAAAAGCATCCAGAAAATTATTTGGTCATAAATTCTTTACATGCAGTAATATTCATTTTTCTATTACTTTTTATAAAATATATGTGAAGTATTTACATTTTCCACATTTTTGAAAGTTCACTTTGCGATGGCTGTTAAAACGGTTTGGAAAAGTTTTTTGAGTTTTAAAAGTTTTCTACTATGTAGCAGTATTTTTATTTAATTTAAAATCTTTTGTGGGAGAACCTAAACTCACAAAACTTAAAATGCCTTTCTGACGGTCTTTGCAATGATTGTATGTGGTTTCCTATAAAATACCATTAGAAGATTTACTGCAACTTGTGACATTTTCGTGCTATAAAAATGATTTTATGAAATGGCTTTGATATTTGTTATTAAGAAAACAAACATTTTTGACAAACGAAATTTTTTTAAAAAATCATTAAAGGTGATTTATTTGCTACGAGGGATACCCAATTGACGTTGGTTTATTTTTGTTTTTTGCAGGGCGGTATTACAACAGATACGATCTTTATTTTTAAGTGGGATTTAATTGAAGCAACAATGTCATGTTCTTACAAAGATCAGCGATGGAATATTTGGGCATACGTCCTTCTCTCTAATATGAGCATTCTACCTTTTAAGGTAATACTTCCCAAACCAAAAGTTTCCCAGACTCTTTTTAAATTAAAATCAAAGGAACCAGAACAAAATTGCAAGAAGAACGTAGTAATAGGTGTTGAGAATTCAATGGTTAAACGCACGATTCATAAGTTTATACTGGTTTTGATGGTAGTCCACTCTATGCATTTAGTAGTGGGATGTGGGCGCGTTATTTGGTTTCCTCTTCCTACCGATAAACCGAATTATTTCATTCAAACGATTTTAACCAGTTTTAGTTTTAGTGTGACTTCCACAATGACGATAATCTACTCCATTTTGTGGCGTGACATTAATGCTGTAACTCTGACGCAAGTTTTTCATACATCACATTTGGAGAATGCCCGCAACAGTCGGCGTAAATAGTTTTTACCGTTTAATACGTTTTATAAAAGTACGAAACAATTTACACTTTTACTCTAACTTATGTCATACACATTTGTTTTGTTTCAGCTGCGGCAAACTTTCAACACCTATTTTTAAAATTTCTTCCACTTGCATTTGTTTCTCTTTATATTCCGTCCATTAGTTTTTTTCTCTATGATCCCTATTTACCGATTTACGTATTTCCAATGCTGCATTATTTTTTTGCCATGAATGACCAAGAAAACCTAACAGTCATCATAAAGTGGATAACCTTTCCGGTGGACATCATCATGATTGGCATCGTTTTGGCGTCCATCTTTCACATTGTCTTCTGCACGATGTCATATCTCAGCTACGTCACCGTAACAATCGATCAATTTCATCATGCTATTGATATTTTTAAAAGGTCTGAATACGTTCTGTATAACAATTTTAAACTAATTTAATTTACGTATTCAATAATGGAATGCTCTTGTCTTACAGTGAATCTAAGTGGCACATGCAGATTCGAAAGTCGCGGAAAATTTGCGCAGATATGAGAGTTCTTCAATTACATACACATTACTTCAACTGCGCTTTTTCATCAATCGTATATTTATTTAAAGTGCAAGCACTTGAGATGAGTGTGAGTGGGGGGTATATGGCTATTCATTATGCGTCAAATACATTTCTTTGCGTGCTGGGTATACTAGTTTTGCTTTTTGGGATGTTTATGTATATTTTTACATTTGATAAAGCCTTTGGTATACCAGCAAAGATGAGTCACCTCCTTACGGCTTTAACAGTTGCTTCAGACAAAATGCAAATCCTTTCTGAGCAGTATTTACTTAGAATAACTGCGGCATCTTTGAAAATAAAAGGAATTAAAGTCGGGGACTTCCATACAATGGAACGAGAATCAACACCAAAGTTTCTTGATTTTGTTGCAAACAACATTGTGTCCTTGCTTGTTGCAGATATTTAGTGATTAAAAAAACCCACAAAGATCTAAAAACCAGAAATTCTACGTTTAGCATGCAACACAATTTACGAGTATATATAAACAACGGCAGAGATGCACAAACGAATCGCCTAGCCTATGTTTGCCTAAGCGTATTTACTTTTTGGTATGCCTACCTGCGCCTACATATACCCACTGAAAAAAA
>JAAXYX010006162.1:0-10039 GCA_036851915.1 Ptenothrix huangshanensis
ACTTGAATAAAGAAACACGATAGTGAAAATAAGTTCGTTTGAATATATACACTGTATGTTATAGCACATTTTGACACAGTTACGTTATGGCACACAGTGCCGTCGAAATTTTTCATAACGTTTGAGCTCCATCACAATAACTTTTGCATTAATTCGCAACAAACATGCGATTATTTCTAAATCATAATTCAAATATTTTGGTGTACTACCGTAAATGAGCATTATTTTCAAAAACGAAAGCCAGTAAAGAGAAGGCGGTGTTTGAATATTTCCGATCTATGTCATAATAGGCCTATAGTGACAATCTTACTGTAGTGACATAAAATGCTGGTCCCTTGCGATGTCACTATAACGAGATTCCACTGTATGTACTGTGTCGTTTGGCAATTGCTAATGTGCAACAGTGACCCAATAAAGTTTTTCTCTCATTTTAATGGCACAGCCCTTGTTTCTTTGACATTTATGCAATTTTTCGCCTGTAGTTTGGCTTTGGCATTATAGCGATACATTTCTGCGTCTTGTAATGCCAAAAACTTCTCTAACTCGTAGTGTCGTTGTAACAAAATAATGAATACCGCTAGTATCAAGGTAGATGAGCAAATAATTGCAATAATATTTATTCATCCACCATGGATTAGTACATTGGAGCATCTGAGTTGACTATTCTCTTTTAGAGTAAAGCCATCTTTTGAAAATAGTGTTGGTGGTTTTGAAGTTTAGATAAGATTAAAAAATCATGGGCTTGCCTATTTTTGAAATGGCTGTGCTCTGAAACAACAGCTTATACGTTGGGGCATGATATGAATGAGTTTTATATAGGTAATCATTAGAATAGACGAAGCAGAGAAATTATGTCCATAGTAACAATACATAAATGAATAGGTAATAACGATTATCCTGTACTTTTGATGTGCACGCCGGATAGCGTCATTCATCAATCAATATTTTTGCAGTTGAAATAATGATTGACATACCACTATTTATAATTACTTTGATGTCTTGTCGCTTGTGGTTGTACTATTCGGATTCGTATTCTCGTACTACGAATCACTAATTACTTATTTACTATTATTGTTTTGTAATATGGTTGCATAATAGTGTCTGGCCAATGAATCTAGTTCATTGACTCTAAATATTAATTTGTATACTTATTGTATTATACCTCTTCAGATTCTAAACACTGAAGATATACGTTAAACAGAGTAGTCAATTCGTTTTTATTACAGCTAAAGTCCGTCACAACAATTCCATTCAGAAAGAGGCTATAGTAGCTTGCACACTAGCTACGATATCACACGAGTCACGAAAAACTCACTATATAGTTACGCTATAATTATACTTATTAATTTTCTTGACACACGATTAATGATACGTAAAAATAGTGGATACAAGTAAATAAAAATAATTAAACTCATTCTCAGTCTAGGAATAACTTGAAATTTCTGTTTACGTTCTGTGTCTGACCCTGTCCCTTCGTAAAAGAAGTTTCATTTAAATTTACTGACGATGAACTGCAAGATTCGAAGTGCATGTGGAACATTAGGAGAAATATGAGGAATAAAATAAAAATAAAATTGAGCAAATACATGATTGAAAAAATTTGAACTAACAACAGTATACTAAGTAAGGAAGGTAGGCCAAAGCAGTTTAACATTGTTACTTGGCGTTAGGGTTGGCAATATTCCCAATTTCGATTTTTTTATAACCAGGACATAAAAATAAATATTCCCCCACCGTATATGCTCAAAATGGTGGGAATATTTCCTAAATAATAAATGCCCAGTAAATGTTTAAATTGAATTTACGCCCAGTAAATGCCTAATTCGAATATACGCCCGGTAAATACCCAAAGTGTCAAAGTTTCTGCCCAGTTTTTGCATTCTTGGTTTTATAAAGTGGCTCAATTGAAAAAATGTATCTCAAAAAGGCTTAAATACTATGTTCAACGAGTTTGCAACAAAAATTTGTCAGTATAATTTTAATAACTTTGTAGTTTGTTTAATGAATATCAAAATAAGATTGGAATATTTAACTTTATTTATGTTTTTTATGCCCAATATGAGTTTATGCCCTAGTTTTTTATGCCCGGGATAAAGGGAATATACCCAATTATTGCAAATGGGAATATTCCCAAAATGCCTTGGAAAAAAAAGAAAGTAAATGCCCAATATGCCGGGAATATTCCTAATTTTTATGCCCAAAATGCCCTGGGCATATACGTTTAGCCAACCCTACTTACTATCCCTTGACTCGCACATGCCCTTTGTTAGTACAGAGAGAAATATTAAAATGTTAAGAAAAATGATATTAACAATTGCTTGGTAAATTAGTACGGACTTTATTAATTGTATGTATGCATGGAATTAACGGTACCACTAATAATATAAAACTGCCTACTAACAAGCCATGCCACTAAAAATGTTTCTGTCACACGTGAACATACAAAGGCACCACTAATAAAGTATATTTACCTACAACACGATATCAACTACATTTTAAGGGCATTCTTTAAATAAGCCGTAGAAATAAGAATAATCAGTCAATAGTTATTGATAGATTCTTGTAACGGCACTAAATTATGCCACAATTAGCAATTGGATCATGACATAAAACCTTTGCCGGTCGGGCACGCTTGCGCTTCTGTCCAATTGAAACATTCTTGGCTGCAGAAGCTACACGGTAAAAAATAGACCAAAATTTACCGGATTTCTATTATTTTCTAATAGAAATCCCTAAAAAAAACATCTATAGAGGAGCCTATTAACTACGTCAATACTTTTAAATGTTAATCGTTTACCGGGCCCATCTATTAAAATCAATTGTGATATTTGTTAATCCATTTTGCCGTTTGTCCTGTAAAAATCAATGGACACGCCTATTATACTTTTTACAAGATAGCTATTGATTAACAAGGTACGTTACCTTCCACTTGTAAACAGTTCGAAAAGTAAAATAAAAGAAAAGATGGGTTACGGGTCTGGAAGAACTTCGGTTGAATCAGTTTATAAACCCCAATATTTTTTTATTTTTTATATTGTTGATTAATGTAATAGTTCTATTACATGGTCAATTTAATACAAAAAAATAATTGGTGGGGAGGGGGATTCGAACACGTCACTCACGATTAATCGGGAATCCTGATGCAAGCGTTAGCCACTGCGCTGCGTAGGTAGCAGTTAACAGGGGCGTCTTGAAGGACCTATACTTTCGGCGAACTACAATCTTTACAAAAAACCTGGTTAAATTTTACTTACAGCATTTTCTGTCAACCAATAAGTGCAGAAGAGTAATGGGTGTTTCGGTAGACTTAGGTGTAATCTAGAATCTGCTGTAAAAATTGATGGAGATCGCTATTGCTTTTTGCTATTAATAGGGATACCGGTAAAAAAAATGTGCGGAGTTGCTTGTTACAACCTATCTCTATAATTTACTAGGGGTCCGCAATATCTTGCTATAACTGTTACTACGGCTATAGCAGGTTTTGCTAAAGCAAAAAGAAACTGAGCGACCTTTCATAGTGCTGCTATAGCAGGAAAAATCCATAGTAACAGTAGCAATTTTATTTACTCTTTGACATCTAACAAAAATCTTTCCACTAGAATGCATTACAATTTTTTTTTCTTGATTTAAAAACTTTTTGTTCCAAACATATAAAGTAGCAGTTGTTATAAAAACGACTGATTTTGCTGCTATACCAAGAAATTGTTATAGCAGTAGTAGCAGCTATAGCAAGATATTGCTAACCCCTACTATATTTTTCAAAAGTTAGATAAAGATAAAGATAAGTGCCCAAAATTATACACCATTCGACGCGTCTAAGCGAGTAGATTACGAACGTGAACTTTGGCGAAACACTATTTTAAATTGTGATCCATTTTAAAAAAAAACAAGAAAAAACGAGGTTTTTCGAATATTTTGAAACATAATTTTAAAATAGGAGCCTGAACTCTCCTTATTATAGATTTTACTCGTCTTCCTCTTTAAAATGACACCTCAATCATCAAAAACTGTTGAGAGTGACCGGTCGTTAATTTGATATGAAGTTTCAAGGTCTGAATTGCGCATGCGCATACCTTGGCATGGCTGTGGCGTACCAGTACATAATTATATGCAAATATGCCCAGGCGCATATGTACATAATTATATGCAATTAGCGTCACTGCAATTAACATCATGCAATTAACAACGCAAATTGCAATTAGTAATAATTTGAATTTAACATTAAAACAAATTGGTGCGAACGCCCAACATTATGCACCCATCGTCGAGCGACTAGATTACGAACATGAACTTTGGCGAAATTTTATGTGAAAAAAAACAGGCCAAAAACATTTCCCCAAAATTCGATCTACCCTTTGGCTTGAACATCGTGTACCGAGCGAAGCGAGTTACCTAAAATACACAAATAACTATTAATAACTACAATTATTAATAAGTACAAGCCCTATTGTTATTTTTTACCGAAATCTTTATTACTACTTTTTTTACCGTTTATTTCCGAGAGATCTAGCCTCACTTAAACTTCTAGAGTTTTAGTGAGGCTGCAGTGACTAATTGATTCTTTCCACTTCACATATCGTCGCTGAAAAGTGAAAATATGTTAAATATAGTTGGCTCCTTACGCAGAATACTGATGTTATTGATATCGGTCTAGCCAGCATTATGCTCAGCACGGGGCCCCACTGCGTACAGCATATTTTAAGTCTTCAACGACTGTTGCTGTAACGGAAAAGCAACAGCAAAGAACTAGCTATTACAATCTACTTTGTGGGTAAGCATCGTTTGTAAGCTTTATTTTTATAGGTAGGCCTTTGTAGGTCTACGTGTGACAGAAAATCTTTTTTAGTGACATCGTTCGTTAGTAGGCTGTTTCATATGATTTAGTGGTATGTTTAATTGTGTCCCTTATATTTAATAGGACTCCGCAAATGTGGCGGGCCAGAACATTAATTTTACAGATTTAAATACGCGTGTAAAATCATACATAAAATAATTAAACAATTACCTAAATATACATTTACATAGATGTTAAATGTCAGTATGTCAGCATACTATAGCATTGTGATGCTTCAAAATTCTTGTGCACCATCCTTGCCACCCGAACAGTGAATAATGAGAAGTGGACTCAACTACATGATTATTGAATGTATTAGCCAAGATGAAATGTACTGTGTAGGTGACATTTTTAGCTGCATTCGAAATAATTACAAGCTGTGCAAAACAACTAGACAACTTTGAAGCCAAGAGAAATAGTATTACCTGAATTCGTGTGAGAATCAAGTACCATTGCTTTGTAGAGATAATGGATGGCTATAGGAGAATACTAAGCTTGAGTTATCTGAAACAATACCTAATATTGAACTCAATGTGGCTATACTTACCGCCTTTTTAAAGAATTAAAAATAAAGTGAAGTTACAGATACACTGAATTTCAGTTACCCTAATTTGTAGTAATTTGTATTAACCCTCACTAAATTGTTGTGATGCGGAATCGGAATTATGGAAAACGTTTCTGAAATACACCAAAATAAATCAGTTTAGTACAGTAAGGCGTAAGTTTATGGCGCAGTATTACTGTAAAACGAAAGCGAAATCGTATTTATAGGACAAATGTTTAATATGTTATTATCTATTTGAGTTCTAGTCCTATGGAACCAATCTTTGTCATTTTATAAATCTCATAACAGAAAAATGTGAAATTAATTTAAGATTCATTAAATAACAGTACTAATAACTGTACTAATTAATGGTAATTTTAGTTTTTGTTTTAAATATAAACTTACTACAATGTTATTCCAAAATGCGCTATGCATACTATTATTATTGTAAGTTATTATGACCAATGACAAGCTTTTGCATCTCACTATGTACTGATATATTATATATGTATTATATGTAACTGCTTTGCACAGTACTGCATTAAGAGTCAAAGGTTGCTACTGTTCGCTAAGTTGTTATGTATCTATACGTCAATATATGTATACACAATACTTAAAAAGCCGTACTTTTTTTGCGACTCAATATACTGTATTTATTATGCCGTACTGTAGATGAAGATTTTGCATAGAATTCAAAAAAAGTTGATATTTGAATGTAGATTTGTTACAGACGTACCGCACGCCACACACTACGTGTAGCGAGACGGTTGCAAATTTTGGTTTTGGTGCACAAAAGCGTACTTTATAAAATGAAAAATTCTTTTAAGAGAAAAGCACTATAAGTCATTCATTTGCTAGGAATTCATGTAATACATGCATAATGTGAGCATAAATAAATTACATACGTTACACAGAATCAAAATAATACAACTTTCTAATATTTACTTTGTATCATTTCATCAATTTGGAGGCATTCCTTTCAGTTATGTAACATAATTTATTTTGCATAATTTATTAAACATAATTTTTTTGTATGAGCGATTACTTGCCCATAACGAGATTTTCGTCCTCATCTGCTGCTCCCCTACAATTACTTCAGGGATATATGAATATCACCTTTCGAGTGCATTTAACCAAATATGCAACAATAAATGCACCCAATTAATGCAATAGAATATTAGGGTTATTACGTCATGTTTCGTCCCCAAAACATTCGTCTCCTCATCAGTCGTCACCGACATTATTCGTCCCTGATTTCATTCGTCCATAAACGTATTCGTGTGGGGCTTTAAATTCTCTCAGGTGTAATTGTATGCTTAACATTGTGTGACGATTAAACAAAGATTTTAGTGTGTTTTGATTCCACATTCACGAAAACATTTTCATAATCTCCGAAGGTCTTTTTGTAGATTTAAAAAGGGATGTTGTAGATTTAGAATGTAGTGTCATAAATTTATGTTTTAGAAAAATAGCGTATAACTTATCAAACATACACGCCACATTACAAAAATGGCGTCCAAGATGGAATAGTGGACTCTCTGTGGCAAATACTTCTTCAATCTTCCGGCACTGCTAAACGGCGTTCAGGACGATCGAAAAAGAATATAGGAGTTCCTACGGTCTCCTTGGGTTCCGATTTACAAAAATATAGTGGCTGTCCCCCGAAAATGCAAGTTTTACCACATGCCAACTGCATGAAACTTCGACCCAAGAAAACGCCGCTAGACATTAGTCTTTTTTAATATATAATCAACTAAGGAGGTAGGCATTTTTTGTTATATTTTTTAAGAAACGCATTTTGCTAACAGCTGTTTTCCCCGTCTTTATGTAATACTAAAGAAGAACAAGCTTTACAACAAGCTTAGTTTTTATTATTACAACCTGTGTATTCCTATAATTTGCAAGATTTTTTAAAATGAAAAAGTGCATAACGTGATACACCATTCAAAGCGTCTGGACGAATACATTACGAATATCAAAGTGCTTGAAGTACCAAACTAAATCTAATCCCCCTTTTGAAAAAAACAGTAAAACGCCAAAAAACGGGTTTTCCGAAAATCTTGAAAATGTTATAAAACAAAGAGCGAAATCCTCCTGCAGAACTTGATTCTAAGGTCGAATGACACATCACTCATCAAAATCGGCTGAGAGTTACCGGTCGTAATTTTGCTTTGAAGTACAAAAAATTTTACACATGAGCATGCACATTCCATGGTATGGCCATGGCGTATCAGTATCATGATGTACCTACATAATATGCACATATGTACATATGTGCAATTAACATCACGAAATGCAAATATCTTTAGTGATACTCATTGCAATTAATTACAACCTTTAACTACAATTTGCTAGATTTTTCAAACTTTTTGAAAAGTGCATAACGCGATACACCATTTGATGCGGACCACCGTAATCGTCGCCTCCGAAAATGTCGCGTTTCCAAAATGTCGCCAGTCCATAATGTCGCCTCGAAAAAATCGTCGCCTTCCCAAATCGTCGCCAAAAATAATTGTTACAGACGACGATTTTAATTTCGGTTGTAAGTGATTACTTTTAATTTATTAGAATGTTGGTTGGTTATATTCGAGGTTGATTATCAGCATCCACCATCCACTCTTACAACCTGTTACCGTTTTCCAAATACCAGCATTCAGATAATTAAGATATTCTACTACAGTTGGACTTAAGAATAAATTGAAAGAGTGATCCTTGACTGGATCTAGTCTGAGTAGCAATATAATTAAAGATATAGTCACTCTGATTTGATTGTTAGCGATAATTTGATTATGAGTAGTTGTTGGTGGCACAGCACATACAAGTTATATGATAAAATGAGTAGTGTAAAGTTATACAGATAATTCGTGCATGAGAATAAGTAGGGAATAAATGATATAAAGTGGCATTATAATTTATTAGAATGTAGGGTAGATTGAGCTAATTGTGAGCAATTTTCATGAGGTCAATATTTGAGCGATTCCATAACCCGTACATAGCAAAGTTTGGGAAAGGTGATAAAAAAACTAAATACTGCATACAATTTTGTATTTATCTAAAAACGGTTTCAAATTCGGTCACAAATTGACTTTACAACATGGGATTGAATGACTCAATCCAAAATTGGTCTCAGTCATGGGACCTCTGGTAATTTTGATCATTGATGATTAAATACATGATTTTTCTACGACACCGTGCGCAATGTATTTCAAATGGGTAAATGTTTTTTACTGTATAATTAAGTTATAAAATGTCAATCCAGACCCCTAGAAAATCTTTAGACACAATCACCAGTGGGACCGTACTTCAAGTGATCACAGTTAGGTGATAATGGATAAACAAAGTTATTCCTCTACCCTGAATCCTAATATTGAAACAGCGAATGACTTTAATTTAAACTGTAACACAAAAACATAATACTAAAACCCAAAAATGAACACCGAAATATCATTTGAGTCCACTATCTTAGTGATCACAATTAGGGGAAAAAATTGATCACAATTAGGTGATGTGGAGTAAAAATTAGACATTTTAGCTGTTTAGTAGTGCAATGTAAATTGGAATCAAAATCTGAAAATATGTCACTACTACTACTGATGTGCAACTACATTGACTTTACTATGTGAGAACAATTAGGTAAATTGTTTGTCTGTGGGACAAGCAGCCGCGACGGGAAATCTTACGAAAACATCTGTCAATTCAAAAAATTTTTGCTCCTGTAGTACTCGCTCTTCCAAAACTTACGTTTGTAAATCGTTCTGGCTGGTAACTGTACCCAAGATTCTCTAGAGTATGTACTTTTAAAAACCGGTAGAGGTGAAATTATATGTACATGCTTTTATACCTTAATTTCACATGATCACAATTAGGCGATGATCACAATTAGCTCAATCTACCCTAAAACAAGGAATAAACTGTAAAATTGTAGATTGAACGTATCGAAATCAGTAAAATGTTCAAACTTAAATTGTAGATTCAAGTATCGAAATCAGCGAAATGGTTAAACTTCAATTGTAGATTCAACTTATCGAAATCATTTATATGATTAAACTTAAAATATATTTTCAGCTTATCAGAATCAGTAAAACCATTAAACTTAAATTGTAAGCAATAATTAGCATTTTTGAGTAAGCTGATCGTGCATCGAAGGCTTAAGTCGCTTATGCGAAAGGGTCCTCATCTGGGGACTTGGTCCAACTTCTGTTCCGAGTAACTCAACTCTCCGTCGTCGTCTCCGCTTTTAGTGTACTCGTGCTCGTAAACCAACATAAAAAACAACATCTCTTCCTTTCTGAGTTTCGCCAATAACACCTACAGATTCACCGTCGTTACTATCACCATCATCGTATCCCTCTTTCTCAAACTCAAACTCACTGACGTCACTAATTTCCGAATCAGACAACCTTTTTTTCAATGTTAATACTACAGCAGAGTAATAACGACTAGGGTAGATGTGGGTAATTGTAAACGGCGGGTAATTGTGAACACTCGAAAATACAATTAATAAGAGTTAATAAAAACTACCGCAATGACTTTTACAATTACGAGCGACAATCATTTATAATTGTAAAATACACTGTGATGGTTTTTATTAACTCTTACTAATTGTATTTTGAAGTGTTCACAATTACCCGCCGTTCACAATTACCCGCATCTACCCTAAC
>JAAXYX010006163.1:0-10037 GCA_036851915.1 Ptenothrix huangshanensis
ACTGTTTTATTATTGATTCATACTTGTCAATGGGGAGAGAGCAACTTAATTATAGTTATTGTACGGTTTGATAGTGTTAGGTTGATACTAATATTAATTGTTATGATTAGTTTTATAGATCTTAGGTTTTTAGTCTTAACGTTCACGTATATTGTAGTGGCTTGTCTTTGTAAGTTCTTACCTATATCTGTTTGTTTACCTTCACGTTATTTATATATGTATTATATTGTTGATCTATAACTGTTTAATAGTAATGGAAGAATGGCTACTCGCCAAATTGGTTTAAATAACACTCTAATAAAGTTAAATCAATCAATCAATCAATCAACATGCGAGCATGAGACTGTGTCGTTATTGTTTTCCAGTACCTACACGGTGTGCTAGTCCAGGTCCAGATGTTCCAGTGCAACGTGCAACTTCCAAATTCCAAACCAATCCAACCATCTAACTCTAACTCCAACCTCCAACTTCCAGTCCTTCCAACTCATGGGCGTGGAGTGTGAACCCGACACCCGACACTTCCATGGGGTTACCCACCAAAACCACCCTACAGCATAAAAAGAAAATATTTTCTGTAATAAGTTTTCACCCTCAGTTTTTCATCCTATTTCAGAATATGTGCTCGGTTTTGAAATCGGATGGAGAATAAAAATTACAGAAAATATTTTCTTTATTCACTGTCGGGTGGTTTTGGTGGGTAACTTAATGGAAGTGTCGGGTGTCGGGTAACTCCACGCCCATTTCCAACACTTTTAAGTTTGGCTTTTCTGTCCACCAAGTCGAAGTCGATCAAGTGTAAATCATTAGTCATTATAATTATTTATCACAGATGGATCCGTTGTGTTGTTAATCGTACCCGTATTTATTAATTTTACGTGTATTTGCGCTAAATAAGTGCAAAAATTTCATTTCGGCTGTGGGTATGTGATTTTGGGTGACGTCAATTGAGCAATGTTTCTTATTCGTTGGTAAGAATGGTAAGAAATTATGTGCAAGTATCAATGAAACGTTGTAGGTACTTATGTAATAGTAATTTGTTATTGTAATTTACACATTGTACTTAATTACTGAGGTAACATAATTATGACATATCATGGTTAGTCGGATGAGAATGGTACTTACATGCATATATTAAATGTATACTTTTGTTGGTGGAATTGGAGTTAGCTTACAATTAAGAAAGTTAAAAAGCTTCTATCTATACCTACATTAAATACATGGAGCAATGGGTGCTTTGAAATTTTTTTATTTAATTCCGAACTTGTAAGTACACTTTGGTGTCCTGCTTCCAATTTTAATTGTATGTAGGTATTTGCTTGTTAATAATATTTGTACTGCCTTAGCCTTAATCGTTAATCCGATGTGATCATGAGGATACTGCCATTCGAATTGATTGCTCGTTAAAATAGATCAATCGCCAAACCGATTCCACATTCGAGAAGCATTCACTAATAATAAACAACTATATTTTAGCCTTAATTCTGTAATTAAGTGTGAAGTGATAAGTGTTTGCTGTGTAGTGTGTGCGAGTCTATAGAAATGCTTCGTTACCAACAATCCAGTAAAAAGAAATTGTTCAACTGCGGTTTCGGCATCTGATAAACATCGAGCATCAGTAATTTACTTTTAAACCAACATTTCAGGCCAACCCAAAAATCTCTTTTTGGTTTGCAAAAATCCTGTTTTTCATTTTTTCAAAAGTCTTGTTTTTCCTATTTTTTCGAAAAAATTCTGCTTTAACCTAATTTTAAAATTAATGCCAGCTGGAAATAATACTATCGAAAAACTTCATATTCAATAAGTTTTGATTTTTTTCTTGTTTATTTGAGTTCTGACAAAAAGTTACACGAAGGCTTCAGCTCACGAACGACTTTTCGGGGGAAGGCAAAAATAGTTGATTGTATATAGGTAGTGTAAATCACAAAAAATCTCATTACATGTAGTGTACGTTTTGAAAAGCTTTAATATTCCCAAAAAATCGTGCAAATCCATGATTTTGTTTCAAAATTCTGATTTTCCTGATTTTTCTAGACAAAAATTTGGAATTCAAAAATACAAGCATATACCTACAACCTAGGTATATGCATTGTGTAGTAGCAACCCACTAATTTATTGCAAAAAACTTAAAACTAAAACTAAAACTCTTAAAAACCCTGTTTTTCTTGTTTGGGTTGCCTTATAATATGTTTTTAAATCATTTTTGATGTGTTTTTGGACGGCATTCAGATGCATAATAGATATATATTATTGTAGATGTATAAATGCACTTCAGATGACGAATCCGTGATTAAGATTTTTGGCTTTAAGATTCGTTTTAGATGTAACTTTGATGAGGAGATTGCAGTTTCGAAGCTGAAGATTTCATATGAAAAAGTTATTAAGCTTACGTAGGAAGAATCTGAACCAGGATATGCCTATCGTATTTGCGTTTTTCTGTTGTATATTCACCCTGACGGCGGTAGAAGGATCCCACTGGGGGTTATGCTATTCCGTTTGTCTAAACAATGATACATCGTAAGTATTACTAAATTACTAATTGCTAATTACCCTACCAATTAAACATCGTCAACTAGTTCACTGGCAATGACAATTACATTTACTGTGGAAATCGGTGCGATTCAGATGCCCAATTCGAGCAAGTTTGGGACATGGAATTTTGCATCCAGCGAACTACTCAAAGGCCGCTATTGGAGGTACCAATTATTTTAAGTAATTAAAATTACGGATACGCAGTGTTTGTGGAGCATATTTTTCCTTTTAAATTGCATTGCCATCATAGTTTTTCTCGGCAATTCACAAGGCAACCAACTTTCTGATAATTGGACACTTCAAGCCCATCCGGTTTTCGGTGATAAAGGGGTTCCTTTGTTTGGTTGGATTTTTCTCCGCTTTGTTGCCCCTGCACCAATTCATTCTGCAAGTGTGGTTTCTTTACAAGGAGAATCTGTGAATTCAACTGCAACTGGGGCTGGGAATTTTTTGTTCTCCAAAAATTATGCCGCTTCCTGTAAACCGTTAGTATCAGGAGCAAGTTTGCCTGGAGCTCTGGCCCCTAATCGCAGCAATATACTTCCTTGTGTCTACGTTAACTCTCCTTACCATTTGGTAAATCTATTTCTTAAAACAATACAGTTTTATTTAAGTTTACAGAATGAACTGTCAAGATCACTTTAGGACCAAAGTCACGTTTTTTAATTGGATTTTCAATATATCCCCCGCCGAATTTTTTAAAAATATTATTGCATAGTTTGTATTGTGGATTTTACCCTCAGTCCTCAGTATTATAATGATCAACGGTCAAATTGATGTTTTTTGTTTGAGGGTTTGCTATGCTACAATGTCAGATTTAAGATTTGAGGCTTGTAGTTGTAGTGTAGCAATGCATTGCGGTAATTTTGAATCTAAAACTTTCAGTTAAAAGATGTTTGTCCTAAAGTGGATTTAAACTGATAAAAAGGCATGGCGAAAAAATCATTTTATCTTAAAAATTATTCATATCGTCGGCGAAAAGAGAAAATGTCTAGGGTTTCTTTCAAATGCATTTTATATATGCCTACTCTTTTGTACTAATTCTGTGTAATTATGCTTATAACTATAGACTTCAACTGCTTACGGTTATGGAGTTCCAGCCTTGAATCCGCCAGGCATTGAAAAAATTCAAGAACTTACAATGCTTTATCGATTGGATTTTCCTCCTTGCCCTGTGTTCCATAGTAAGCGGTATCTAACATTTAGGTAATTCTGCTTCGTTGGGTTTTGTTCTAATTGACTTGAAAGTATTTAAGTGCTTTCTACTTTCTCCTTAGTCATCTTCCTAATTCGCATTATTTGTATTTACATTTTCATCCCTGTAGAGCTTTGGTCATGGTTCACGGCAGTAAGTTCATGTTATTAATTTGTCTTACATAACTGCACTTTATTTTTTCACATGAATCGTAAAAAGCTATTCCAAATTTTGTCTATAGTTTGATTTTTACTGTCTAATATACATATTACTGATGAATTCTAGCTTTGGAGTTGTACACAAGCCTGGTACCAAATATTTTTATGCACGATTATGTTTATGGTGCTGCTGACCCCACGCCACCGATAGGTTCAAACTGGACTTGTAGTGCGTCGTTGAAACTGTCGGATGTCAGTTGGGTTCAAAGTATCCAGAGCAGTCAAATAATTTATAATCCTCAGTCTGTAAGTTGTGACATACAGTTTGGAAACGGTACTGGTAGTTTTCGTACTCATCGGGAACTTTTTTATGGTCGATGCAATTACAATACGACACTTGATCCTAATGCTTCTTACCACGAATATCGATGCAACGACGTTACTCCTTTTTACAACAATTTAACGGACAATTTTCTTCACTTCCGCAAAGAACCGACAATTTGTAATGCATGTGAAGCTGTGTACAATAATTCTAAGAGTTTTGGGCATGCAGTTTCCTCCGAGATTGGCCTCGAGATTTGGGTAGGGGACACAAAACCAAAAACATCAACAAAATTTTAACGGAAGTGCTTTTGCTAACACGAAATGTTTGAATGATAATCTGGTTCCACTATCACGACTACTAGGTACGAAACAAATATCCGACAGCCAATGAGATTTAATAATGATAGGGGTATAGCGTTTTTTCTCAGGTCTGTTGGGGATTAAACGTTACTTAAAGGTGTAACAAAACACGTTTTTGGTATTTCTGTCACTGTTTAATGATTGATTTTAAAACCGGACGGAGAAAAAGAGAAACACAGAAATAAACAACGTTGGTTTAGTTTCGATCCGAAAATCTGATATTTTTATCATTGAAATATCCGAAATCCCAGCATAAACGGATGTCATGTCCGTAAGTATTTGAGTTATGCTTACTTTACCGTGGCTCATTTACCTGCATTTATGTATTAACTTTATTCCCTCAGAAGTGTAGTAAAGTTAAATTGGGATTACTGCCTAGACTAGAGTTGACATAAATCATTAGGTTACAAGGTAAATGTTAAACAGAAAAAACAGTTCACCTAATGGTGTACATATATGGTTATTAAATACAAATTTCGACAACTATAAAGCTGTACGCTAAGCATTAACTATGCTCAGCACAGAGCCTAATTTAACTTGTTTTGGTTCTTCCACTTTGTTGGGTGTTTTTAGCTCGTGTTTTGAAAAAAATGTCTTCGATTGAGACCATTTTTTACAATATACAATTGGATATCCGGAAGCCCTCCTTGCTCCTAGGGGAGCCTCAGCCACTGGTACCCCTATGGTTCTTGCGTTAAATTTTCAAAATTTTTAGGGAGGTTCTACTCCTGTAATGTTAAGACAATTTACTAGGCAGATGTCCAATTATTATGGGGCTTGAGGTTTTCTTTTTTCGGCAATGTTTAATGGGGTAAAAAGTTAAACTTAGAGCGCTAAGTTAAATGGGTACCTACCTACCTATGCTTTCATACTTCCGTATGTGAGCTGTAGAACGAATTCCAGTTTTTATCATTAGTTTCTGACTCCTGAGTGAAATGCAAAAGTACTTTCCGGTAAGCAAAAAAATGTTTGTGTAAGTTTTTGATTTTGACACTAGCTTTGTCTTTCACATGATTTCATTTTAAATTTAATTCTAAATGTTTTAGAGTATGAGGCAGGGCCACGGGATTGCGATGACCGTGGTCACGATGTTTCTACTTCCAGTCAGCTTCTTCGTCAGTCGCTATTTCAAGGAAACTTTCATGGGTAGGAGGATTGTTCACATGCCAGCTTGGTATGCGGTACGTTATATCTTCTTTGGTTTGGTACGTCGTCATTCTATACGGAATGACACTGACGGAAGCCAGGAGCTAAATCACAATCCTGAATTGCAGGTTCACATCCACATGTCAATGGCTGCATTGGGGACGATATCAGCTGGGATGATATCGGGATTATTGGCTCGCACTTTCTTTGGCGTGAGTCTCAATTTCATGGCAAAATTCCATGTGTATGTAGGCTGGGTCAGCATTGTCTTCTTTATCCTCGGTCTACTCTCCAACGGAATTCGATGCAAGATGGACAAGTCGAGGAGACTGACCATAATGTTCCATTTCTTCTGCGGCATGATTTTGTATGCATCTTCCTGTGAGTGCAGAATATCGATATCACGTTTTAACTAAATCTTAACCAAACTTGCGTAGCTGTAAAGACAAGGCCTTTTAGTATCTTAATATAGTTATTATATCTTAGTGGCTCCGCAGCCGGCGAGGGAGGGGGCTGTATGTATGCGTGCAAAAAAGTATCGTTTTTTCCCTTGATTTTTGTTTTTGTGTAATAGATCAATCTTATATTTACTTTCGTAGAAATACGGTTATATCGTATTTTTTATCAAAATACCGTTTTCGCTATGATTGATCTTTAAAATAGTTACACCCTTCTTTAATAGTTGATTTCTCTTAAATTTTAAGGGGGTGGGGTTCATAGTACATACCTACTTTTGTACTACAGTAAAATCTCGTTATAACGACACCTCACGGGGAGCATGTTTTCGGACGTAATAACGAGATGACGTCGTTATAGGCTGACTGCTAGGTTTAGTTGCATGGGAGAATTTTTAACTAAAGGTAATTAGCTAGGGGCTACAGTAGGTAAATGCGTTTTTTGAAAAGTTTTACAGAATTTTATGTCAATTGTGATTATAAAAAACATAATAGTTGTTTAGTAAAAAGACACGAGTATCAGTCGTCTTTGTGTACTTGTACAAGCGCTTATCTAAGTTAATTGATATAATTTCGTCCACAGAGACCTTAACTTGTCTTCACAACTTTACTGTTTGGCGGTAAATATGGCAGATAATTATCTACATCAGCTAACAAAAAAATTTAAACTTTGTTGAAATAATGGAAACAAAATTGAAATATTGCAATCAACGTTTTTAGGAGCAAACACACTACAAACGCACAAAATCTCATCACAGTTAATATGTTTAACCTGGGCTTCTTTATAATGGGCAAAATTATAATTTATTCTCCAGAAATAATTATAACTAAAATAATAAATAAGTAATTAAAACTCTGAACTGAACTGAATTGATCGCTGATTAAGGGTCCTGAGCATAGGATGTTCAAAAAAATTTCAAATTCGTGGAGATGCTTAAGTCAAAAATCCATGACGTTACAAAGTTTAGAAATTGAACGTGATTGCGACTGTAGGAGAGGATGAAGCAAGACGGTATAACAAATATGTCGTTTTACAAGGTGACATTATTCGAGACTATTTAACATGGGGGAGCATAGGTTTCTGCACGGGGAGGTTACGTCCCGGCGTTAAAGCAAGATTGGCGTTATAACGAGTGTCGTTATAACGAGATTTTACTGTATAAACTCCACTAAATTAACATTATTATGCCTCAAAAACTTTGGGTGGTGGTACGTATCCCGCTTGTCACCCTGGTTACTTCTCCGCTGATTTTACCTCTTAGAGTGAACTTAATAATCTAAAATCTAAAAGCTAATACCTGATGAAGCCTAATCAACTTAGCGTTTCATGCGTGCTTATATCCAAAGTCATGCCGAGTTTTATTTAACCAATCTTAGCAGTAGTTGTTGCTAAATTAACAAAAGATTTGGATGGTGTGGCAAGATATCATTACAGCAGTAGTGGCAATTATAGAATATTTTGTGGATTTATTACTTTTCATTGTTTCTTTTACAGTAGTGGGATTAATATCGTCTTGCTTTGTACCGGGGTCCCCGTCGGGTTCATTTGATCATCACATTAACCAAGGTATTGAGCCTGTGTCAATCCTGGTTTTAGTTCGAATTGTAGCAGATATTGTTTTCCACGTCATTATGATGGTATGTTAAATTATGCTCAATGTTGATACGAAAACCCAGCTCACATACTAATATACCAGTATTAAAAATTATATTTTATCATAGATACTGATGAGGATATCTGATATTCAAATGGGCAAGCGAAATAGGCGAGTGTATGTGTTTCGTTTAGTTCCCATACCTTTGTTGGACATAGATCATAAATGGGATGTGCCTGTGAGTCACTTAATTTACTATATAGATTTTTTTTTTATTTAATTTCATTTAAAGTACGAGAAAAAGGAAAATACTTCATCTATTTTAATTCTTGAGTATTTCTTTTATCTCTTCAATTTTCCAAGTTGAAGCAGTGTCGAAGAATATGGCTCCGGTTTTACGTGATCATGTCTCTCTTGTTCACCTTTTCGATGTCGTTATTCATTCTATTTCAAACCCCTAAAGAACGTTTCTATGGACCTATGAGCTACACTCACCGATCTGATTTGAAGACACGAAATGCCAGCGAGTTACACCACTTTTCTGGCTAGTATATACTAGAGTTTATTTTTGTGCAGGTCTTTTCACTCTACTGATATTGGTAGTAAATTCGTTGATTCAGGCTTTAATTGAAGATGAATAATGTAGTATAAATATCCCGTTTTATACTGTATTTTAAATCTCTGCACTCTTTATATTATAAAATGACTTGATTCTTGAATTTCTTTGTATAATTAACTTGTGTGAACTGATGTCATAAACTGTGTAATTATGTATCTACATACCGTACCGGCGCACTCATAGCCCCCTTCCGAATACAACCCCACCCCCTAACTTTTGTGACATCTTTACTCTATAGCCCCATACCTAAATATAGCCCAATACCTAAATATAACCCCATACCTAAATATAGCCCAATACCTAAATTTAGCCCCATACCTAAATATAGCCCCATACCTAAATATAGCCCCATACCTAAATATAACCCAATACCTAAATATAGTCCAATACCTAATTATAGGACAACATTAAGGACAAACAGAGCAGAAAAATTAGAACTCGGGGAAATTGTTGGGCTGCACAAACGAAAGAGACTAAAAGGAGGAGGACTTGGAGCTGTCGATCCTGAAATGGAAAAGAAGTTTAGTTCGCAGAACGGCATTGAGCTTTGCAGCTGTGGATCAATTTGTGGCGTCTGTTGGTTGGTTAGGCAGATTTTTGCAAAGAAAGAACATTAGTCTTCGTAAGAAGACTACGGCTTGTCAAAAACAACCTGCGGAATTTATCGACAAAATAGTTCAGTTCATACTTTAGGTCCGTGGGTTAGAGGCTCTTAAGAAGGCAATGATGACTTTTGAAGTCGATTTTTTTCCGGTTGAACATATAGAACTTGAGGATGAAGGCGAAATTTTGAAAAACATTGATGGATGCGATTCTGCAGATGACGAATTAATTTAATTTTGTGAAACACTTCGTATTTTTTACTTTTTATAATTTCTTTTCTTGATATCCGAATAAAGCCCCCTACTCGAATACTACCCCATGTTTTTGACCATTTTTTTCATTTTTTACTCTATTACTCCAGGGGTTATGAGTGCGTCGGTACGGTAACTATTTTCAAGATTTCGTTTTGATGAAAAATGAGTATTATTTTCAATATAATTTGTGTTGGATATTCATTTAGCAAAAATTGTTCATCATTGTTATAATAGCGTTATACTCACTGCCTTACATTTTTAGTTTTTTCAATCTCGTTGGCATGGAAAATTCAGAGAGTGTTGTTGACATTCCCATGCCAACGAGACTAAGAACTGAAAGCGTAAAATCTGTAAGCCAGTAGGTATACCGCTATTACTGCTAGCTGTGTTAGTGATTTGTAACATTCCTACATCATAATGTTAATAACCCGAAATTGGAAATATTTTTTAAAACCATGTTTATAGTAGCGTTATACCCAATACCTTTAGGCAATACAAGCAATTACCATTGTTTATAACAGTGTGAGTGTTTACTTTCTCTCTTCTGCTTAGGGTACAAACGTATGAAGCTGTCAAATCAAAATAAACTTCAAACTATCAACGAATCCTCAAAATATCGACATACTTTCAACATATCTTGTTTAGCTATAGTGGTCAACTCCAATATTGGCATAGAAATGTTGTTTTGGGTTTGAGTCTTTGATTCCGCGGTTACTGAAACAGTTGAAGTTTAAGGCGCATCTTCACTTCACTTTAACAACAAAGTGAAGGTAAAGTTTCTACTTTGTGGCCATAGTAA
>JAAXYX010006164.1:0-10036 GCA_036851915.1 Ptenothrix huangshanensis
CTATAAAGGAAACTCAAGTGTATCTAAAATTGGAAATGAGAGTCGGTTCTTCGTTGTTTTTGGCAAAGCGCCAAGATTTACAATTTATTGTTTGACTTTTAAGAAATGGGATTGATGATCTTGACACAGAGCACACTGACAATTTGAAAACATCAACAAGGAAGTATAGAAAGATACTAATTACACAGGTAGTACATACGTATCTAACGTAAGTAAAATACACGTTTTTCGAACACTGCACTTTTTTATGACATTCCAATAATAACAAAGGTACCTCATAGGCAACTTTAGTTACCGTCTGTTCTACACATAAAATATATGTTTTGCGCTTGGTAATTTTTTCTACTCTTTTGGTATTATTTAGACCAGACAATTCTACTCTAACACTAGGTGTGTATATTGTAAGTTTAAAGGTTTTTTTTTCCGAATTCAAACTCGAGTCAGCACAAGAGTTTTCGCCCTTCGTTCTCCACTGTTTGTGGTTTTTCAGTGTTTTTTCATTCTAGTTCTCCTTCCGTTTTTCTTCCCTTCGAACCGCAACTTCCACTCTGAAAAGAGACATCAAGCCAAAAAAAAAGTTTTTTAGTCCATAAGAATTCATATTCATCTTCATCGTAGGGCCAATTGTAGAAATGTAGAAAGTTTTTTTTTCGACAAAGTTTTACTGATCTCTTCACAGTTGGAAATTGGACTGTCTGAAGATTGTCATTTTTTCGTATCATCCTCAGCTCAGTTCCTTTTCCCACTGAAGTTTCCCTGTCCATGAGTCACGTTTATAGTTTTATATAAGCTGTTAAATGTCTCCAAGAAAATCCCAATTCTTTTTTATTTTCCTTGAAAGACCCAACGTTGCGTAAGGAAAGGGAAGAGGCAAGATGATTTCACTTTGAGGAAATATGACATTTTTTCATATTTTTCATTCTATTGTTCCTACAATTATTTATTGCGCAGGAAAACATCTCACAAACTTGAAATCTTTTTTTTGCCTCTGCCTTTCCGTCCGTACTCCTCAAGAAGTGAAATGGTGGACAGAATTGTTCTTTGTGTACACATTTATGTCTCATGTTCTGATATCAGTAAAATCTGTATGTTCATTCGTCATTGTTTTAGCAGTAACCGAACCGAACCTGTTCGGACGAAAGTAAACTTTTCAATTTTTGGATAAATAAGAAATGAAGAGAACGTGAAAGAAGGCGAAGGAAGAAAGTGAAGAAGGTGGAGCAAGAGATTTGGCAGTTGTTCATGCTAGAAAGTACAATTTGATAATATGTGAGCATCAGGGAAGATTAAATTATGTTTTCAATGTGAGTCAGCGCTGCTCAACCTGAGTTTCCTACAGTCTCTTGCTCTCTCTCTCTCTGTCTCTCTCTTTCTCTCTCTCACCAGTCAGTCGGCCAGTCTCTCTCGTCTGTCTCGATTACATTTTCCCAATGCCAGTCTAGTCTTCTGGCCAAGGAGTGTAGGTAATGCTTCTTTTAACTCTATTGGATGTGCATAAGGAACAGAGAGTCATCGTTCCATCTGTCTGTACGTAGTCAATCGGGATTGGAATTGAAACGTGCTCATCATACAAAAAGCCTGAGAAATGTACAAGTCTTCCCAGACTTGCAACTGCAACCAAGAGCCAAGCCTTGCTTTCCCTTCCCAGACTCTTCTGCTTAGTAAAATTTGCTCCACCGTTAAAGCTGGAATACGAATGGAGTTGCCTCCATCTAATATTTTTATAGCTATCGAAATTCTATACTATGGGAATAACATCGCGATGATTCATACTAGGTATATAGTACTATATAGGTATAGGATATTTTGATAGGATATGACCAAAAGACTCTTCAAATATTGGCAGGTGGCACGCTGGTCTGGTCTGCATGTCCCTTCTCCAGTGAAATTCACAGAGATGTCATACATACGATGTAGATATTTATAAATATCTTCCCCATGTAGTATGCAAATAACTTTATAATGCCATCCACTGGGATTGGAAAGTTTAAGAAAAAGCACGAATCCATCACATTCCATCATCCGGAGAAAATTCTCCGGGCAATCGAGACTTTGAGTTTCCAAGTCGTATACAGCGAATGAAATCCAGGCGAGGGAGAGTGAGACCTGAACTGCGCTGCATAACCTCAAGAAAAAAACCCATAATATATTTACAAAGTGATAGCAAACACCAAGTCTATACATATGGAAAACCAAGGAATCCAACTTGCTCACATTCACATTCCATTCAATCCAAATCATTTCAGAAATCTTGGAGAGTAAAATCAAGTTAGAATCCAATTTAATGCATTTTTATGGTCTTCACATCATTTCCTCCTCTAGGTCTATATACCATGGCAAAACTCTATTTTATCGCGCCAAGCATAAAATCCCAAGTAATCAGTTTTTGAATTTAATATTTTAAGGTAAATGGAACTGAATGCTTGAATGCATCAGTATCAGTCACCGTCTTCCGTACTCAGACTCCGAGTAAGATTTCTCTCTCCATATGAACTCATATAATTTTAAATTCACTGTGAAGTACGGTGAAATATTTCGTATGGAGTGCAGATTAAAGTTGTAAAACTTAAGTGGTTTTTCAGGTAAGCCCAGCGTAACCTCCCGACCCAATGTAGCTAGGTGTCTATATTTAATGTAGGCAGACTGCTTGACATAATTATTACAGACGATGACGTCAGCAGTGAAAGAAATTATCTGTAAGAAACTCGAAAAAATAGAAAAAGTTCGTTTAACTCAAGTCTAATTTATTACCTAAGGCTTCGCAGTTCACACTCGTATTAATTTAACTGCTGATTAGCTACCCAGATTTATACAGTATGGATCTGGAAAGTTACACATAGTAAAAATTTATGTAGCTATAATTATAAGCGTGACCGGAATCCAAATGGATTTTTTTCCAACTCTCGCAACACACAACTTCACTTCACACGCTTGCACCATTCGTCCTTGAAATGAATTCTGCATTTATATTACTTTGTTATCTAAAATCAAGATTCTTTAGCTGTTGACACAGCGCCACGTTTGCTCCCTATTTTTGCCAACAAGATGAAAATACAAATGGCACGAAGTACAGAACACTAACTACACCAAGATACATAGTTTAAGTGGATAGATAGGTAGGTATCTATGCTCATATCAGAGATATACTACCTATCAATATAATTACCAACCCCAGTCCCAGTCCATGTCAATGGTTTATTGCCTTCCATGAAAGTAATCGTATTGACACAAACACGAAGCTGTGGGGAAAAAAGGATAAGATGCTGTGAGTTGATAATTAGTTAGAAGTCAGTGAACTGTCTACACAAATTACACCATTAATAACGCCACCATCCTTATCCTAGTTGACACAGCGCCACGTTTGCTCCCTATTTTTGCCAACAAGACGAAAATACAAATGGCACGAAGTACAGAACACTAACTACACCAAGATATGGCTATGTACATACATAGTTTAAGTGGATAGATAGGTAGGTATCTATGCTCATATCAGAGATATACTACCTATCAATATAATTACCAACCCTAGTCCCAGTCCATGTCAATGGTTTATTGCCTTCCATGAAAATAATCGTATTTACACAAACACGAAGCTGTGGGGAAATAAGGATAAGATGCTGTGAGTTGATAATTAGTTAGAAGTCAGTGAACTGTCTACACAAATTACACCATTAATAACGCCACCATCCTCATCCTTCGTCGCAAGTGTGACGGCCCTGTCTGAAACTGTGAACCACAGTGCAAATGTGAAATGTCTGCATCACAGTCTGCACCGTGGGAGACGATATGAATAAATTGCATAGAAATTGCAAGTGCATGTGGTGCCAGAAAAGACGGACATGAGAAAGCACAACAATGACACTGTGGTCACACTTGTCCTCGTCGGATTGCCGCAATCCATAAACCATGAATTTAGAAACAGCAAGCAACACAGAAGTCATAAAGGCAATGAATTTTATTGGAATGGAAGTGGAAGTGGAAGTTTTATGCCCAGCTATAAAATGGTAAACCCAGCCATGTCATAAATGCACTGCGGGTCAATCCACTTGATATCTACTGCCCAATTAATTGGAAACATTAATAATGAATACATTTCTATAGCAGCTCGTTGGTTACAATAAAAGTGCAAATTACAATAATGGCTCAGTTAACTGAATCCAACGGTTGTAGTCGTAAAGTCAAATGGAAAAACTGGAGTGCCATTCAAATAAGTGTGGACGGAGAGACATACAAAACTGCATGCATAGAAAGTGGCAATTAAATAATACGCCGTTGCCGTCATTTTATAATGGTTGACGAGCTTTGAGTGTTGATTGTCGAGCAGAGTGCGGAACTTGTCGGAAAAAGTCATTAGCCCTGCGGAGACTCCGTTCTCTCATCGCTAAATAATCTCAAATTGTTGTCATATAGCAATATTTACACTATTAAAAACTAAACCATCTTAAAACACGAAAAAATGCTTATAAGAACGTACTCGTATTTAGTATAGGTATTTATGCACGCAGTCAGGGTATCTTGAGTTCGTAATTTAAATTGACTACTAACGACGTAGCTTGGTTTCTGGCCACTAAGATATTTTGGACCGCGAGATTTCCTATTTCAACAATTTCGAAACCTTGTAAATTTTAATGTTGTAACATTTTCGAAGCATTTCAAAATTTTCTACTTTCACATTTTTGAAATTTTTTAAAATATTGCTATTTTAACTATTTTAAAACATTTCAAAAATTCCAAATTGAACAACTTTGAAGCCTTCCTAAATTTCTATTTTAAAGCGTTTCGCAGTAAAAACATTTTGGACTGTGAAATGCGCTTTAGATACATTTGTGATGCGATTTTAGAGGCTTCTCAAAATTTTTAGACGCCCTGTAGGTAAAACTGAGATGCATTCTAAATGCACCAGTTTTTACAGTGTACATAACTTTGAGTGGTTATAAAAATCCAATTTTGAAATATTTTAGCGGCGAGAGCAAAGTAAGATTAAAATGAGATCCGTCGGGTGTACTGGTAGTTTATTTTTCATCTTCTCATAAACGCGCTTTAAAAAAATACATAATGTAATTTTATCTTCCTCCTATTTTGTCTCCATTCCTTTCTTCCTTTCAACACTAAACTCAAGGTTTATGAGAGAATACACATACAAAATGAATGAATAGTCAAATTTAGCGTAAGCTTCCACTTCAACTTTGGCTGACTAAAATATTTCTTCTGCAAACCAATGACTTAAGGCTAGTCTACCCGAGTTACGAAATGAACAAACACACTTCTAGGCCAGCATTGAAATAAACTGTGAGGTCAAATTAAACAAATTAGTCTGCACCCACAGACCCTAATCAAAGGTCTCGTTTCATTCTTGTCTTCCTTCATGCCACCAAAATTAAAGGAGAAAGCACCTAACTAACTCCCATTGAATAATTTAACCGGAATTGGCGACGAAAATTCGAGACTCAGTATTTATTTAATGGCTGGTCATTATCTCCGAGCATACACTCGAGTCTTGAGTGGTTTGAAATCGCTAGGATATTTATTTACTCTATTTGCTCTTCGTAATCCATTTCAAACGATGCAATGTACACATACCTATGCAGAGACGGAGTGAGGCTATGCAATAGCGAAATTGCACAATATTGAAACGCATGCTGCATACATACACGCGTACGTATATAGCCCGTGTATGCAGATACCTACCTAGCTACCCACTTCGTATTCAAAACAAGCGACGTGCCTATAAATAAAGACCCTGTCAGTGGTTCAGATGAAAAACCGAAATCACGAATGAAATACGGAGCAAAAGGAATAAACCATTTAGTCAGTAGTGTCTCTGACCATGACGTACAACTCTCGTTCTCTCGTTTATCGACCTACATGTGCCTATACATACACTTGCCTTCCTAAAACCCTTTGCTAGTCATTAATCAAAATCTAAAACGAAAATAAAAGATACAAAAGGTAGGTAGTTACAGAAGTTTATGCATAGATTAAAGAAAATTTGCATACGATGCCATATAAAACTAATGATAGGGTTAGAAAAGAAAAGTTATGACTGCAGGTAACAAGATCTTGATGATAAGCTCTATTGCGAGATCATTAGAGAGCTCCTATACAAAGGACGATAATGAGATAACAAAACAAACGCTCCATTATTACCCAGGCTAGTCATGTATGTATGTATGTAAGTGTTTATACATACCTGCCCTCATACTTATAATTGCTTCTAGGTTTGTTCCAACCCATAGGTAACTATACATATACCTGTACTCCAGAGCATAGGCGCAAAATGAGAAATGACTTGCTGCTATAATTTTGAGAAGCGTAAAACTGTCTCGGGGTGGACCCCACGGAAGGTAGACGAATATTAGTAAATGGTGTACATAAATACGAACATGTTCTATTGCTATTTATCTGCATGTACATACGTATTAAGACTCTATTAAGCTAGCAATTCTCCCACAATGATGAGATCATTATCAAAAAAGCCACTTTACTAAATTGCCCAATTATTTCATCTATACAAGCTTCATTTCTTTCTCCATTTTGTGTTCGTTAAAAGTATATCTTTGTGGAATTTGTCATCCGCCTCCTTGGACGTATGACGTGTAGACGTTGGGGAGTGGGATCTGTGCTGGAACTAGTGTGTGTGTGGGACGAAGACACGAGTAAAAGAGTACCTATGCAGCATGGAGTATGGAGTAGCCAAGTGTTGCGTTTATTGCATACATAGATCGCTGGCTATTCAATGCAAGACTTTCACTTCTCCACACACAAGCTTCTTCCATTGAACTTCTAGAAATAATGCTCTTCATCTTTTTTTCCTCTTTTTCCTACACACAGTACCAATAACATATGTATATGACGAGAAGATATTTACACTGCACCGTACACTGTGCACGCTCAACCACAGACTATTACAAAAGAATTCTACTTCCATGAATAGCATAAGTTTCTTTTCTTCGACTTCAGCGCTGAGTAAAAGAAAGACGAATAGGTCCCCCATGTATGTATGTGTGTACCTGATCCCACTTTGAACACTTTGTGTACAGCATCTATAACACAGCGTATCTACATGTTCAGTGGGAAAAAAGTAGTTTCCATGCACCTATAAGCATACTATAGGGACATTGTAACTTCTCAACTTCTTTCTTTCTTCCCTCAGAACTTTTTCCCTCTCCTTCCAAATGCCAGGCTGGTTTGTTTAACTTACAAAAATATGTAAAGAACTTTTTATCTAATTTCATTTACAAGTACATAATCAGATCAGGCATTATCTAATACCTAGTATTTTACCAGCTCCTGTGACACGCACGATAGGAAACACATACATACATACGCTGAGCAGATCATGGTCCGCACTCACAATCACAATTAGAAACATGGACTCTACATTTATGTAGGTGTATATACGGGTAATTATTAGTGTTGTAAAAGGTTCACAATTGGACAAGGATAAAGACAGTATGTATGTATGCACAAGGACAACCACAGAAGCTGAATATAGGGAGACGAAGGAAGAAGTCTGACAATTCTTTTTACTTTGTGACATTACAATACGACTACGACATCATGGGACGTGAAGAAACTTTTCTCATTCTCTGGAATTCATGTGGAACTCACGTTGACTTAGCAGTATCAGCTAATAGCCCTCTTTGGAAAGATTCCTTTTTCTCATGCTGTGTGTGAGAGAGCGTATCGGCATCAGTCGATCCTCCAGCTTTCATCTTTCAATCTCGAATCAGTCTTCACCCCATTGATTATCCATAGTACACAACCATCCTTCCTTCTCTTTACTGTACTTTCCTCGCGCTAACTTCAAGACATCCATATACAGAGAGGTACTTACATTGCATTGCTACATATGTAGTTTCCTCCTAGACTATGTAGACTCCACTATAGGAACATGTAAGGATGCATTTACTTTCCTCCAACTTTAATCTTTCCTCCCTCGCAATACTCCCCTCTATACTTCCACTTGAAATCACTAAGCATCCATATGAGCTCTTCCTGTGTAGCTAAATCTTCCCGACAATATCAACGATATCGAATCCTTTAAACTTTCAAAGTACTTGAACAAACAGATTCTATTTAATTTCCTAAGAGATTTTCTGCCATTTGGTGAACTGAATACACGGCTAAAAACGGCAATTACCTGTGAAACTTGATTGGGCCTTTGCTTTGACGAAGAAAATGGATATCTCTGTAGATTCCAATTAAGACTTGTGGATTACGATTAAGATTACTTTTTAGTATCATCGTTTCATTCAAAACTTTTCGCCCCACATAGCAATCAATATGGAGCAAAGCATGATTAGAGAGAGTTATGGAAAAGCTACTCGAGACTACTGGAGTCACTTTTCAAACGTAAACCCTGGAATATGGTGCCTATCTCGAAGCTGCACATGATTGTTAGTGCCAAAAGAGCGTCAAAACCGAGATGGAGAATTGCTAACTGTATGCTTCTGTATGGCATCGGTTCCAATTAGAAATCTCGGGTAAGTCGGAACATACGGGTAGGTAAGTAAGAATCTATCTACCTACGTATAAATTATCGAGGATTGTTTGCAACAAAAACTATGGTCTTGATTTACGGTAGCTGGCAAGAGTGCCTAGGTAGGTTTACAGACAGAAACAGAAAGACTGCGGATATCCAATGTCTAAAAGAAAAATAATTGGCTACATGTGCACTACACATAAATCATGTGCAATGGCTCGGATAGATTTCGCATGCGACATGATATACAGTACAATACTAGTACAGTACCTCTCTACCCATGTATATTGCAAGGACAAGGACCAGATACTCCAAGGGTAATCCAGAACAATTTAGCATGTGGAATTAAAAGCATTAAGAGCTCTGGTGCATCCACGACAGAACGTCATCACCCAAGCAACCTCAAGCTCATAATGAACGACAAGGAAATTACTTTTAAATTGAAATCAGCTTCTGCTATCTGCAATTCAATTCCAACTTCTTTCCTACACACTGCATCAGCGGCGGTGACAGACAAGGCTAGGCCGGTGATGGCAGTTCAAATGAATCAGAATCAAGCAGGCTGAATGCTTTCTCCGAACAGTCAACGTCATAACATACTGCACAACAGAGAATTGTAAATACGACTGCGACTTCAGCTCCTATGTAGGGACCTACCTACCTACCTACATACATACATGCATATTTGCATACTGCAGATCGACAACGGGCTGGAGGAGTCACAGTCACAGTCACAGTCACAGTCAGATTTAGAGTCTGAGTCAGAGTCAAAGTCAGCGTCGGGAAGTCAGTCCGAAATTTGAATATCTCCCAGAAGAAAACTAGAATAAAACGGAAGAGAAAAAGTAAATTGGCCTTTAAAATTTTCATACGCATCGCGAGACAGGTAAATTGGTTCAGAGAGTGACAGACAGTCAGAGGTTTTTTGTTGTACAGGTGAATAGGTAGGTAGGTAAGTCACGTTAAGAGTTCCGTATCCCATTTCCAACAAATAGATTCCCTTTATGTACCTCCAATTCAACTACAACCATACAACTCGGACTGTCATGTTCTTAGAAATTCTGATTTACAACCGTAAGTAGAGAAGTATTACCTAGACGATACGATGTGTCTCTACACATGTCATCTATACCTACCTTCTAGTTTTTCTTACTCTCTGCCTTCCCACACCCACCTACGACTCCTATTACACAAGATGTTGATATACATACACATAAAGGCCTCTCTTCCACTTTTCCTGATTTTTTGTTACATTTACTTACGTCGTAAAAATCTTTTTTTCTCTTTCAGACAAAGTACTGAGTACACGATTCTTGGCTCTACGAAAGTTACAGTTGAAAGGAACCACGTGAAAGGTCTACCTCTAAATTGAACCAACACTGTCAGTATTGGAGCTCGACAGGAGGAAGAGAAAGACTGCAACCTGCATGCAAAGAATATTCAAGTCTGAACCCCAAGTCTCCTGTTCTGTCGTAAGTAATTATCCATGTACATAAATAGTAGCATTAGCATAACTCTTGGTCGTGTCTTAAGTCTAACGGATGACTCATG
>JAAXYX010006165.1:0-10036 GCA_036851915.1 Ptenothrix huangshanensis
CTATAGATGAGTACGAGATGGGTAAGAGATTTGCATGAGCTCAAAAAGAGATTGCAGCGGACTATTTTTGAGATTGGACTTCGGAGAGTGTACCTACCTATCTACCCGTGTAATTGTAAAAGGTTGGAATGGAGGGAGGAGCTGTTTGTGAGTTTAATGTGCTAATCAAATATTTTGGCTTTGTCACACACACCACTGGTCCAGTTCTTATAGAAAGTCATTAAAATATTCAAAGCAGTTACGAGACTCGGCGACAGCGCACAATGTGCAATTTACTTTATTGTCATTTCATCTGCTTCCTTTATTATTCAACCTGTGATTAATTAATTAAACGAGTATATTGCACAAGTACTTGCTGACAGCTTGAGTAGTTCATCTTGGTGTGACAATATCAATTTCCTTGCTCCTCGCTGATTTCGAGCAGCACTTATAGATAGCTACTTTATGTTCCCACAACGAGTGAACTTCCGTCTCCTCCCATTATGCCTACCCACAGTTGCCCCTTCAACTGTCCTAATACCGACTTGTATTGTGTGCTGCGATCTCATTTTCTAGTTGATCCAATCAGGGGCGGATAGCAACCGAGTTTAGGGCCCGGGCAAAAAGGAATAGGCGAAGGGGCCCCAGGGGGCTTAGGGGCCCTGATTTTGCATTAACGTAATGTTAAAAGGTTGGAGCCCACCGGGCATTTGCCCGGTTGCCCGGCGGGATTATCCGCCCCTGGATCCAATGTATATACATGTCTACACTCCCATGGGCGCGAGCCCACAGGGGAGAGTAACTTGTTAATGCTGAAAAAAGGGATTCTACATACCTACTCGAGAGTTTTCCTTAAGAAATAAATTAATAAATGATTTAGTGTCAAATGTTGTAAAATATGATTGATGGCATTGATTTGTATTGACAGGTACGACACCAACAACATTGTGGCCACTACCGAGTACAGCATGTCCTTTCGACTCTTATTGTTTAAACGGAGGTACCTGTAGCTACTACGAGACCATTGGAGAATATGTATGTCAGTAAGTGATTTTCATTCTTTTTCCGACCGACCGAGTCGACAGGAACGGATGTGAATGCGATCTCTGGGATACATGCCATGACTTTGAGCAAAATGAGTCAGTGCAAGAACAAAAATTACTTACGGTTTGGGTATTTTTGTCTCTACGTGGAAAAAATAACGTAGGATATATTTCCAGTTTTAAACTACCCTAAAATTTTGCTGCCTTCATTAGCAAGATCAGAGCGTTTTTCTCCTCTTTCTTCTCTTGTGTTAATGGCAACTGTTAAAGTAACGCCTCTATGATGATAAGGCTTTATTCCACGATCATTACATCTTTTACATAGGTAATCCTACAGAAAGCTGTTTAGGTAGCTGTAGCTATAGTCCTGTGGGTGTTTAGAGGTCTCTTTGTTTGTTTACGCTTATATACCAAAGCACCTATACCTACTTGATAATTTGAGCTGAGACTTGAGACTTGAATAACGAGGGCAGGGATGCCGGGACAATGGAAGAAGACAAGTTGGGCACGTAGCTGGTGGCGGTAGTGGTGGTCCTGGTACGTTACCAATCATAGTTTGAGGATATACAAATTAGTATCTGTAGTTAAACTTGATGCCATAGAAGCAGTTCGTGCTGGCGCGATTGTGCATATACATGTGTAGGACTCAGGGAAAAGCTAGAGGCGTTCAGCGGAGGCATGATATGCCGTTCGGTTAACAAATCAAATATTTCATGCATAACAGACTCTTGCAGGTTGATTATCTTCTTTATTATCTACGGTGGTCATTAGTCACATTGGTATAACACACGTTGTATATGGCTGTGGTAGGAGAGAGGATAGTAGACCCGAGAAATATTAGCCAGCTTAATTACGAGTGCAGATATTATTCTAAGTAATTATTGGATTTCAAATTTGTTCACTCTGCCATGATTTTTCCTTATTCTCAGTCTCGGATCGCGCAGCTTACAGGTTCATTTGACCAACCACACTATGACGAATTTGCTAAATATTGGATTTTACATATTCGAGCAGTCGTTTTCAGCTTGTCCCTATGTATTCGACTGTCAGGTCAATATCTGTATAAACTATTAGCGTAAATAGCAGCCGCGGATCCAAGGGGGGCAATTGGGGCTTCTGCCCCCCCCATGACCGATTGCTTTAACACTAGCGTACATAGGGAAAAAAATAAAAATGGCTGCCAGAGTATAGTTTTGGGACATAGGGAAAAAAATAAAAATGGCTGCCAGAGTATAGTTTTGCCCCCCCCCCCCAGAAAAATTTTCTGGATCCGCCGCTGGTACATAGGGAAAACATTCAAAATGGTCGTCTTAGTATAGGCTAGCTCCCCCCTGACCGTTTTCTAGATCCGTAGCTGACTATTAGTTATAGGTTATGATATGATGTTAAGATTATAATTAGGTCAATCGTTGCAGTTTGACAACGTAAGTGATCTGTTTTGTTAAAAAAACGTGTCCTCAACATTGTAGGTTACAGTCACGGCAACTTAGCTTTCGCTGTTGCAGCTTAATCTTCTAATTACAGATAGGTAATATGTAGGAGATAAATTTTTTCAGAAATACCTAGGCAATTATTGCCTTACTTATTATTTTCGTGAGGCTGTCGAGCACAGGAAGTTGAGGAAAACAACAATAAATTGAATTTCAGGTTGGATAATTTTCCCCGAATTTGCAGAGCCTATGATTACCTGTAAGAGGTTATCCCCAATGCAATAGTCATAAATAGATTGCCAAGGTAAATGTATAGCCTTATCGTCACCGTCATCATGAGGGTAACTGTTGCAACCACAAGTAGAGATGATTCGTGGTTGTAGTGACTTAAAGAGATTTTTGTGAAAGGTGACTCGACTGATGATCTGATTTGTTGCGATAAAATTCCACAACGGGGTAACGGCACACTCTGTAGCAACGCTGCTGTGCAGACGACGTAGAGACAAAGTGAACCTTTGGTAATTTTTGTTTTTCCATGTGGTCTCCCCCATCACATTGCACCCTGTGATGAGTTTGATACGCTATCACCTAATTTCAAAATGAAGAAATTAATATGCATTTGTAATTTAAAAAGAATTTGTTGCGCTACAGTTGGATTCATCTTATCTCGGAAGCAATGATGACTTACTCTCGTGAGTGACTACATCTTCCACTCTTCCACTCTTGCACCCAGTGAAACTGTTGAGGCTTTAGAATTTTTGGTTGTGGTTCATGTAGAACATTAAATTTAACATGGAATCATATATGTTCACATCGGATTTGATGCATGGCGCATAAAGTAGCTTGAGTTGACGGAGATAAGTCAGTAAGTTTGGACAGAATTGGGCACGAACTTGTGTCTGTTGTGAAATAATTTATTCGTGCACATAGTCGACAGAGCAGAAAAACATTGAACTATGTACACGATGCAGGTAGGAAGGGCTGGTGGGGCGGATGAAACATGAACATTATTAAGAAAAAGAAGCAAAAATTTGAATACGTTGTTGTTTTTGCCTCGTTTAGTTTTTTTCTCCTGCTTTGGCTCTGAGCCATGTCACTCGACTCTCTCGGGTCCAAGCTGTCTGTCTGTCTCATCTCCCTCTCTGTCCTCATTTGGGCTCGAAAAACACGACGGTTGTACGTAGGTAAGACGATTCATACTGACAAATGCATACAAGACCGTACCATACAATGCTGCCGAGGGCAGCTTAGTATATGACGGAGAGTGTGTGTGCATTCCCAGACTCTTGCTGTCATAGTGTACATGGGAAAGTACGTGCGCATGAAGGTGTTGTTTTTAAGAGTCCTCGACGTTAAACACTTTTTGCTTTTACTTTTCTATATTTGCCCCGTGATAGTTTTCTTTTGGTTTGCTCAATTACTGTAAATTCATATTTGTTGGGGGACTGGGAGGACGGAGCGAACCAGGAACAGAAAATAAAATAACAAGCATCCACAGAGAATACCGTGCAGACAGACAGACAGGTAGACAGACAAACACTCCAAGTAATTACACAACACCGCCCTATGAACCTCTTTGTTTATAATATGGAGGAGCAATCTGTCCGCTGCCTTGGATGCTAATAACTTTATCAAAATTTCATCTCGAATCCGAGGTTTAAGGAGTAGAGATGATTGTTGACATAATGAGGGTGTAAGAGGATGTGTTGTGGAGTGGAGTGTGAGAGTTGTGTGAAAAAGAGTGGAGAAAGTAAACAACTGGTTGAGTTGCGTGGACTGGTGAATCTTGAGATGTTTGGGGTGACTGCGAATACGGAACGAGCAAAGACGTGTGTCTGAGTGAACATACACAGACTACCTTACTCCTTCACCTCCATTTGTTCACGACTTCCATGTCCCTGCAGCCCTTCTCTCGTGGACATGTTGACTTACAGTTATTGATGTATGCGGGTGCTAACCTCACTCATGTTACACTGTAGTCGTCCGTGTGTGCAGTGGGTAAATAAATCTCGTTTTGATGAGAACACTCGACTCGACAAGTATAAAATAAGTAGCTATGCGTGCTCGGTGTGTCAGCGTGAGTAGTTGCGATTAGGAGAGAAGACGAAGGAGCAAGATTGAGATTGCAAGAGGAAAAGTGGAAAAAAGTGGCGTATGATTGTCGGGATAGGAGTGCATGGGATACGGGGAAGGTATGTACATGCGAATGAATGGAGGAGAGACAGGCTGCGTGTTCGTACTACAGACTCAGACTGAGCTGGAGATGCAAGCTTTGGAGAGGCAGGGCTTATTGTATGATTTACGGTACCAAGGGATGGGAACAAACAGTTTGGAATCAGAACAGATTTCAAAACACATGAGTTTGAATTGCTTATCATGAAACGCAAGTGTAGTAAAATGTATAGAATTTTTTGTTGAGGGAGATGCTGGCTTGTGCCTAAAAATAAGTCTTGTCGGTTTATCTGAAGTCTGAATGTATGTGTGTGAAAGGCTTGTCTGTGGGATGTTTGCTGGTGCCTACGCGTTACACTACATGTTCTAAGGTTACTAGTCGAGCCGAAGAGAAGCAGTGGTAAGCGTGTGTATCCAGCCTCCACCGTTCCCATCCAGACATACAGATCCATATAGAGATAGAGATACAGAGGCAGAGCTGTGAGACTAGAGACCGAGATGAACGTAGCACAGACACTAGCAGCTGTACGTGCATTGTGTATTTACTTGTGCACTGAAGTACACTAGCTTATCATCTCAGGCATTGGTGTGCAGATGATGCTCTCCTGTATTACTATTCACATGTTCTTAGATACTGCACCTCTGTACTCGGCATTGGTGCTAGGCAGCTACTTATTTTATTAAAGATCTGTGTGTAAGTACTAATGGATCTGTGTAATTATATCCCTGTCCTAGCTCTACTAGTCTACCCAATCCCAATACGGAGTGCCTACTTATAGATAACCACTTGAGTTTCTCCTCAGTTATTTCAGCTCATACACAGTAGTACGGGTAGTTTTAGTTTAGTCCACACATGTCACCACTTTCCTTTTATCCATCCTAAGACAATCAAGCCTGCAAAACTTACAATTCATAGAAATCATTTCTCAGCACATACCGACCACTGCGAGACAAATCGAGGAATCAGAATCACTCAAACAACATAATTTCAACACAATTTCCATTGCCATGTGCGCCTGCTGTTGATGATGTTCCCTGGCTGATGGATCATGGCTTCTCCGCTCATTCTTCTGGGCTACACGACATTTCTTATTTACACTCGACTCAAAGGTACGTAACCCATGCCTTTTTGTGTACATAAGCGGAGCAAATTTTTGGAGTTGGAGTCAAAGGGTCGACCGTGGCTGTTGATCTGTCCACCGGTCCGCCCGATCTTCCGTCACAGTCCGTAGTAGGAGATCACGAACGGCATTTGTCTGCAAAGTACGACTGCACAGTGCCAGCGCGTAGACTTGGAGTACGCTCTCCTTCTAACGCTTTACTACCAAATACTCCAACTACACCACATGATTGAAGTTTGTACACTCTCAGAAGTCGAAATCTTAAAAATAAAACATATCTTATTCATCTGAGGTGAGTAAGAAATTTACAATCCAGGATTACGTTTTACGTTGATTAAATGAGTAAGAAATGAGATGGAGATAAGTAAAGGCGAGTGAAGGTGAGGAGCAGATAAGCAACAGATGTGTTTAAAATCACCTCGAGATGAGTTGAAAAAACTCACATCTAAAATGAGTAACAGATAAATAGCAGATGTATAATAGATAAGTAACAGATACTTTATAAAGGAGTAAGAGATCTACAATCCAGGATTACGTATTTCGTGGATGAGATGAGTAACATATGGGTTGATTTCGGAGAGTGCACTTGTAACACATCTGCTACGATAACTTTACTACCAGCCAGTCTATTGTTCAGGCAACCAGTCTTTCAACACACACATCATGGTGTGCACATTTTCCGAAGTCGAAATCTTAAATATCTATATGTATGTATATCTATATATGTCGTCGTTTAAGATGCAGAAGTTAATACCTTCTGAGAAATCCCATAACGTTACGAAAAGGATATTAAGTTTTGCATCTTCAACGACGATATATATCTACCTAAATATATATCTATATAAAAATCAATAATGGGCGTCAGCTCACAGGGGAGCGTAATAATATAAATAAATCAATAATCTTAGATGAGTAAGAGATTTAATATCCAGGATTAACTTTTTTGTTGATTATATGAGTAACAGATGAGTTAGAGATGAGTGAAGATGAGTTAAAGATGAGTGAAGATGAGTAACATATGAGTTAAAGATGAGTAACAGATGAGTTAAAGATGAGTAACAGATGAGTTAGAGATGAGTTAGAGATGAGTGAAGATGAGTAACAGACGAGTTAAAGATGAGTGAAGATGAGTGAAGATGAATAACAGATGAGTTAGAGATGAATGAAGATGAGTAACAGATGAGTTAGAGATGAGTGAAGATGAGTGAAGATGAGTTAGAGATGAGTGAAGATGAGTTAGAGATGAGTGAAGATGAGTTAGAGATGAGTGAAGATGAATAACAGATGAGTTAGAGATGAGTGAAGATGAGTGAAGATGAGTTAGAGATGAGTGAAGATGAGTAACAGATAAGTAACAGATACGTTTCAAATCTTCTCGAGATGAGTTTGAAAGGAAAAAATCACATCTAATATGAGTAACAAATGAGTAGCAGATAAGTACCTGATAATTTATAAAAGAGTAAGAGATCTACAATCCAGGATTAATTTATTCGTTGATTAGATGAGTAACAAATGAGTAGCAGATAAGTACCTGACAATTTATAAAAGATTAAGAGATCTACAATGATCCAGGATTAATTTATTCGTTGATTAGATGAGTAACAGATGGGTTGATTTCAGAGAGTGTACTTACAAACTCCACGAATTACTCTCTCCATAGGCACAACGTATACCGAGATGGAGATTCTCATCTCTCAAATAATATTGATATGAGTTTAATCTTGAATCATGGTACGCTCGGCATATCCTGCAACGTCTTCCTCCAAAGCACTGTCTCTCCTTCTCCGTATTTCTCTCTGACTTGCAGTATTTACATACCGTACCGGCGCACTCATAGCCCCCTTCCGAATACTACCCCACCCCCAACTTTTGTGACATCTTTACTCTATAACCCCATACCCAAATATAGCCCCATACCTTTTTTTGCCTGATAATCTATTTTTAATTTATACTGTTAAATACACGGAATGAATAATTAGTAAGCCAGGAACAGAAATTATATGATGGTTTCTGGAGCAGAGGACAAAGAAACTACCAGTTGTCCAGACGTTTGGTGACCAAAACAGCATTAAACTGTTCAACAAATGACCAATTTTTGAAGAATCAGCTCATTTTTTTGAAAATTTTTTATTTTCGTAATTTCTTTTTGTGCTATGCAAATAAAAACCCCTACTCGAATACTACCCCAGGTTTTTGACATTTTTTTTTCGCTTTTTACTCTACTACCCCAGGGGTTATGAGTGCGCCGGTAAGGTATATGTACAGTCACCACTTGAAGTTATTTGCTTAATTTGTATGTGTACATATCAACTTCTACCGCGACTTGGACATTTACTCTTTATTTAGCTTACTTCTTCCACCAAAACAGTCAAACATAACATAGCACACATCAGGGGCGGATAGACCATTTGGGCATTCGGGCATTTGCCCGAAGTGCCCTCTACTTTTTAACATTACGTTAATGGTAAAATTGGGCCCCCAAAGCCTCTAGGGCCCCTACGGTTATTCCTTTTTGCCCGGGCCCTAAACTCGGTTGCTATCCGCCCCTGGCACACATAGTCACTCAGGATTAGGGTTGTTAATAAAGGGTATAATTCCAACCTTAAAATTGGTATTCTTTGCTATTTGAAATTTGCATAGGAAAGAGTGGGCTCAGTCTGGAAGCAGCAAGACAGGCAAGGCAGGAATGTAATGTTCAATCTTCCCATCTCCTCTCCACTCTGTATCAGTCTGTAATGCTACGTGCAAAGATCCCAAGATTTCCATATAAAAGTAGACACACCATCATATCATGTTCGTATCATGTAGGTACCTATATTACAACTTGCTACCTTCTTCGCTGGTGTTTCTCCAAGCCTGCATCATTTAAAATTGTGGTGCACAATCAAAGCACCACTTCCACCAGCAAGCACACAATCCTCTACGTACCTAATTATCCACATGTCTTTCCCGAGTACGAAGCGAATTAGTCAATATTATGTGCTTATCCATGTCATTCTTCCCAAACGAATCCTTTAAACTTTCAACATGATTAGTAGTGGATGCTTACATTGCTTGTACACGTGAATGCGTACGACGACACTGGCAAGTTCTGTCGAGTAACTGCAAACTCAATGATAACAGTGGATGCTGTGCTCTTCTCACTTCTCCCTCGTGCACAGTGCATTTCCCACATTTTCACTTTTCAGCTCATCTTTCCTCTCAGGTGCCAGTCAAAGCATTAAGGTTAAGAATGTGCGTGCGTACTCCTTCCATCACGTCAAGTATCAAGTTCCTTGATTTACTCGTTAACATTCGACTTATTTATTGCTCTTCCATTTTTGTAAACATTAGGGTTGTACCCGATGGCGTTTCACCTTTACACATCAATTTACCATGGAGATTTGAGACTGTGACAACGTTTCCACTTGTGTGAAAAAAAAAATCTCATTCTATTCTAACCAGCACCAATATGAAGAAAAATTCAAAAATCCAGTCTTTGTAGTATTGAATTTGGTTTTTGAAGGAAAATAATTATTTTTAATTTTAACGGGTGCACTTGTTTCACATTTTTAAATAAGTCACCCTGAAAACCTCTATGGCAAATACTAGTGCAAATGAGAGGGTGGAAAGGTGCAAAGCCATCCGGTACAACCCTAATTTTTCGAATGAACCAAGGTGATCTGAATCATACGAGCAGAACTTGTCAACCTATATTCACGGATTCGAAGGATATATTTTTTTTAATTACGTGGTGCAAAAAAAAGATGAATTGCTTAGCAACATGTTCCGCACTCGCGACTTCGTCCACACAAGTAATTTTTCAAAAAGTTGACTTTCGCAGTTTTTCAATTTGTCTTATGGCATTTAACATGCAGTTTTGGGAGGGTGGAAGGGTCCCCCCTTTGCAAAGATTCCAATATTCGGCCATTTTACCAAATCTCAACGCAAACGTGTAAAAAGTTGTAATAACGACTTTTCGATAATTTAAAAATTACGAATTTTCAAAACGAGCAAAACGTTCTAATTACAACTTCTCCAAAATTTCGAAATGTTGTAATTACGACTTTTCACAAAGTATAGAACGTCCTAATTACGACTTATTAAATGCTGCAAACCGTCGTAATTACGAATTTTTAAAAGCTGCAACACGTTATACCAGGGTTCGGAGGTGGTTATAACAGGGGGTGGCATTTACATGGTAAAAACATGTATTAACAGGGGCGGTAAAAACCTGGCCGTTTGGGATAAAGTGGGATAAAGAGGGAAAAACTCAAAAAAATCCTTTTTATGAATTTTCAAACGGCGAATT
>JAAXYX010006166.1:0-10034 GCA_036851915.1 Ptenothrix huangshanensis
TATTAACGACGCAGGAGTCCAGGCTACGTCCTGGTCCTGGTCCCGTGCCCCGTCGAAACGTTTTGCCGAAAAACATTCTACTTGAAACTCCACGTGAAATACAGAAACGTTCTGTTATCGCTGTAATCCTAGGCTGATAACTACAGAACAACAAACTAATGAGGATTTAAGTAATTTAATTATATCGTCATTGAAGAGTGATAAACAGCTGTACGCAATAAGCCCCGTACGCAGAATGTTAATGGTATTGCTATCGGTTATTTCCATGCTCAGCAAGGGGTATAATACGTACAGCTCGTTTTCACTCTTCAACCCCAATGACGATAAGGTCCTATGTATCTCACCTATTTTGATAATAAAGTTCGACAGTAAGCCCAACATAAATAGAGCAAGTTTTGCTCTAACAGCAGGTCGCTAACACTTGGGGTAGTCCTGATCCTGTTCTTGTTTGGGTAGTATGGGTAGTCCTCGTGGAAAAGTTCTTCAGGTTCTTCTGCTTACTGAGTAATTTTCCATTTGCTTCAAGTAAAATCTAGTAGATTATAATTTATAAGCAGTAATGCATGCCAACTAGATGACCTTCCAATCCTATTCAATATAGGTACCTAACGAATCCAAGTTCAAACCAGTGTTATTCCACTCAAGTTTTCCTACTCCTAACAAAGCTAGTAGGCTTAAATAATTGCCTCAACCTCAAGGGGCTGTTCATAAATTACCTTAGGATTAGTGAAAGTTGAAGTTATAAACACTGCAGTGTTCATTGTAAACATGTTTACAATGAATATTGTTAAGGCGACCAGAAAAATGCTTTTATTTTTCCTCTGAAAAATGCCTTTTTCGAATTTCCAAAATGATTAAATTCTTTTTTCACTTAAAAATGCTGAAATCTTTGATTTTTCTAGCTTAAAATGGTTTTACTGTTTTCTAAATAGGTTTTTATGGCTGTACGTAAGGCTTTTTGTTACTCTAAAAATACTGAAATATTTCTTTTTGAACCACTCAAAATGCAAAAATAATGCCTTTTTCAGTATTTCAAAGTGCTTTATATTTTTAAGCTAAGGCTTACGGTAGCTGCAATTTATTCGAAAGTTTTCAAAATTTGAGTTTCTTAGCATATGATATCTGAAACCTTGAAAATGCGTCGTAAATTTTTAAATATGTAATACTATTTTGGTTCAAAATATAAAAATAATGGTTTTTTAGAGTTTAAAATGATGTTAGTGCTTTGGTTTTAATGCATTATGAAACAGATTACATGCCTAACCTTTAAGTAGTATACCAGAAACAGAGTAGCATAACAAACCGGCGACTGGCGACCACCATGCAAATGTTTCTATTGCTCTCTGCTCACCTTATGATTTAGGCAGTTGCAAAAATCATTCTGATGGGGTAACGCAGGACAACTATAGATATTTTACATCATCATTTGTGCGAAACTCCAATCACAATGAAAAATCAAACTAGTAGTAAAACCATATGCAATAGGCCGGTTTGAACGAGTTACAAAAGCACATACGCACACTGTAAATAACATTATCCGCAATGCACAAAACAATTATTTCTCTTTAGCATTTACATAAACAACAATTCTCGTAAGAGCTATTCTCTTTGACAGCAAACGTTTATGCTTTTAAATCAAGTTAAAATATTATTTAGTTTACATAAAGAAAAATTTTAGATTCAATAACGGATTCTATGAAAAGATAATTATAATTGTACAAAATCCTTGTTGACTGCTATATCGGTGATTTTTGTTGTGTGTACTAAGGTACACTAGAAAAAAAGGGGAACACGAATAATTACTATATATGTATATAGTATATAGTAGGTATATGAGAACCGGCTGATGACTGAGCATTGAGCCTGAGCCAGACCTTCATTTCCTTGAAATGTCCTGCTGTGTTTACAATCGTCTTCTTGGAGCCACTGAAAAGCGTGATTTAGTATTTAGTGCGGGGAAGTGAGCTGGGTTCGAAATTTCCATCGTCGACGTTCATCGTCTATCGTCTGGAATGCTACTCTCTTCGTTCGTCTTCGCTTCTCAACTCAATGGTTAAACGCAATGCTGAACAGAGTGCAGTGTGCAGTAAAAGTTAGGCTGAATAATAGTGTTGGTAAATGTAGAGTAAGTAAGTAAAGGTTCTCTGGAGAAACTGGAAACTACTGGACTGAATTTGGAATCGGAATGAATGCTCCTCGTTTCTTCTGGCTCCTCAGTTGTCAGTTTGGTAATGTCAGCTCGTCGTTAGTGATTAAATAATTTATCCCATAAACAAAACAAATACTCGTCGCTAGTTCTACATATTCCAACTTCCCGTCCAACAACAAAAACTACAAACAACACCAGTTAACACTAATAAGCTAAGCAGTCGACCGTAGAAAAAACGGAAGAGGACAAATCAAGTTGATCTTCGTCAATCGTCGTTGTCAATCGTCGCCAACATTTTGGGTAATCTAACTAGATTTCATCATCTTTTATATTCCATCCACACGGAAGCTTCGTATTGAGTGTTGAATTCATGATTGATATTGATTTATGTTGTTGATGAATTTTAATGCCATGATTTTGAAATTTATTCCAAGCATTTTCAATTTTCAGAGCGTTTTTACTGGGAATAAAACGAGATACGGGATCGACAGCCGAAATCTGAAACTGAAGTCGAACATAAATGAAGAAAAAAGAAAAACTATTATAGTGTCAATCGCTGTCAGTGTCTATTTCAACAATTTGCAATTTAAAATTTGTTCGAGAAATATTAAGTATAATATAATAAGTAAAAATAACGACCATGTTGGATTAGACTGCGAGTATGACTGACCTATGATTTGCTTGTTCATCATTTGCCAACACCCAAGACTAAGTGAAAACGTAAGAAATAACTATTATATTAATAACTATTAATAATCGAATAATTAAAGCGACCAACTTAATTGTGAATGCTTTTTTTGTATTGAAAAAATGCTTTTCTTAGTCCCAAAATGCAAAAATAATGCTTTCGGCGCCTAAAAATGCTACGACAATAATGCTTGTTTGAACTCAAAATGTTATACGTGTTTTAGACATTACATTTTTGGTACAAGGCTATGCCTTTGGTTGGTGTGAAAATAATGAAATATTCCCTTTTTAGGTTTGCATTTGTGGGACATATAGGCTATCAAAAGCTTAAAAAACTAGCGACCATCATACAAATGCTTTAAAATGTTTAGAATGTGTTTAATGCATTTTGGTCACCCAATTAATAATTAATGTTGCAAACATGTTATGTAGGGTAATCATTCCAAAAGGATTGTATTGAGTGCAATTATTTTGAATTAAGAATGCCGAATGCAAGCTAATGCGGTTGAAATTTTGATTGTAGGTTCCAAACCCGAAACAAAGTTCGATTTAAAATTAACAAGAATCAATGCCAAGTAGCTCGCATACCGTACCTCGTACATCGTTCGTTTGTTCGCAGTTAAATTAAATAATTGTGATTCGTCGTCAGTTGGGCAATCTTTTTTATCCTGACAAGTGACAAGTAAGGAGCCGACGTGGAATCAATCGCAATGACAATGGCAATGTCCAGTGCGCAGGACCGGATGATGGATATGAACCAGAATCACGAAATGAGTAGCAACGGAAACGACAGCGGAGGCAATAATAATTACGAAATGTTGCTCCACCGCTTCGAGAAACTGAGCTCGCGAGTCGATGAAATGGACAAACAACTCAGCAAGCTCATTGAAGGAAAGACAGATCAAAAACTGTTCTGCAAGCACGTTGGCGAATACTTGTTTCATAAATTCGGTAACACTAAAATTAAAAAAACAAAACAAGCAACTAATCAAGTTCAACCTCATAATGTAGTAAAAGATTGTAAATCGTGAATATTTCTATTCCAGGTTTCAACATCTGGCTGCGTCTTGAAATGGCTCGAAACTCCGGCGAAGCAGAAATTTCCGATTCTGACGAGGAAGACGGCGATGGAACGAAATCGAGATGTTCCATCCCCATTCCCAAATCAATTCCTCGTCCAATCCCCCAAAAATCTGTGGATAGGACAAAGAGCATAACGATGGGGAATAAGGTGGTTACCCCGATGGCAAACACCCTTGTGGATTCCATCCTCAATGCTCGTGGTACAAATAAGAATAATAAATCTATGTCTTGGTCCTCGGTTTCGGGAAGTAAATCCAAATCCAAATCAAGTCAACCGAATTCAACCACGATTTTAAATTCCAATACCAACAACAACGCTAATTTAAATAATTCTACTCAAGCTGCACAGTTGAACAAGGCTAGCGTACCCACATCAGTTCCTGTAATGCTTACTGCCGTGCCCCAAACTTCAAGCAAAACTGTTTTGATCAAAGCTGTTCCCGTTCCCGGTTCCCAGGGAGAGGAGCAACTTGTGAGGAAGGTGAGCACTGTGGATCCTGTTCTGAATCCGCCACCCAGTATCAAAGCTACCCCAGCGCTGAAGAGGAAGGCTACTGCCTTAGTCAATAGTCAGAATCCAATTCAATCTCAAAGTCAGGCTCAAAATCAAAATCAGAGTAACAGCCCGAGTCAGGCAAAATTACAAAAGTCGTTGCAAGTAAAACCTTGTAGTGTCGTGATTCACACTGATTCCAACCTAGAAAAGTTAATGGACCCCCTTGCTTTCCCTTCCCCTTCGAAATCTGCATCGGGATCAACAACCTCATTGGCATCGACATCGACATCGGCATCGACGTCCACATCGTCAACAGCAACATCATCGAAACATGCTGACAGCGATTTAGACTCCCAATTAATTACTGGAGATATTTTACCGGGGAATAATCCAAAAGAAATTACTGCGGACCCACTAGTAGTCCCAAAGCTATTAATTCGTACTGTGGCTTTATCTCCAAATTCTTCGGAACACGGGACCGGAATACAAACCGGGTATCAGTGTCAACCGATTCGGCAGTCGGACCAATTACGAATGCACCTAATTCCTCCGAATCAGAATCAAAACCATATTAATGTTATTGCAAACCCAATCACGAATCCGAACCTGGAGAAAGAGACTTTTACGCTTGGTAGGATTGGAGAGCCAAGCTTTATCGATGAATCTGTGGATCCTTTATCCTTATGCGATTCCAATTCGATACCATCATTATCATCATCGTCATTATCATCATCGTCGTCATCGCTGTTCCGACGAAAGTTTGTGACAACTAAGGACAATACTGTGGTGGAGATTGTGGAAGATTACAATATGAACGATCCCAACATTGACATCAAGTATGAACCCCAATTTGTGGATGATGAGCCAGAAGTCATTGGTGTGGACCCAAATCAACCTGGTACATCGACATCGGCCTCAATTTCTTCCGCTCCATTGACAACCGCTCAGCTGACCTGCGCCAAGATACTCCTGGCTAATGGGGAAAGACCCCCGCCTGTTCGGGAAGTTGAACGTAAGTTTTTCTTTAATTTAAAATGTAATTCAGAACGTACATTTTGAAATAGTATTCGTAACATTAAATCTTGTTTGATTCTCATGTAGGCCGCGTCATTGGCTTACAATACCGTCAGAGCTCAACTTTTGACATAAACTGGTTATTCCAAATGAAGAAGTTCCAGCCGCATCTCATGCCCTATGCAATGTTCATCAAGCGGGACGAGTTCCGTCAATGGTTTGAGTACTTGCCAAATATTGAACCGGAGTTGTCCCGGTTCCGCTGCCGCCTTTGCTACAAGTACTTGCAGACTTATGGGATTCCAAGAAGCTATTGGGGTCCTGTTGAGAGTGAACAGGGTCAGTTGAAGAAGAGTGAGTTTGATAATAGAAATGCCATTAATGCTCATGCAAGGAAGAAATCACATTTGGAAGTTTTGAAGAAGTTGCAGATGGAAGGGAATCCCGATGCAGGATATGTGGATACTTTTGACAAGAATACGAAGAAGAAGTTACTGGATGCTATCAGTAGTGCTGAATAATTTTATTCCAGAAATAGAGTGGAAAACAGTGGGAACAGTGTTCTTATATGAGAATATTGTAGTTCTGTGGTGTAATATTTTTAGTTTTTTCTACTCGTGTGTCGATGTGCATCGTATAGCTTTTCTACTCTCGGTAGGTATATTCGAAGTAGGTAGTCTAGTTAGTGATCAAGCAAAATGTAAACTAATGACAAATTGACTACGATTATGATTTAACTTTACGATCGCCAATCGTAGTATTGTAAGACTTGGAAAATTGTTTTTCGAATTCGATTCTTGAATTGAAAATCGATGTTGAATAATTCTTTCACAAAAAAGACGCAATCAAATCATTGCCTTATTTTGATATTTTGATTATGAGTTGCCTTTTTAACCTTCTCAATCTTTAGGTATTTCTTTGTAAGAATTTTGTGATTTTGGTGTAGTTTTGGTTTCTAACTGAGAATCAAATTAATTATTATGGAGAGTTTCAAATAATGTTTCATTTATTTATACTTCGGATCGATTTTTGTACATCTTGATTAGGTACTCTATTTCCAGTTTTTCATTCGGGAATCGGATTTTAGCTGCGAACATTTATCCTTTGTGAGATATCTGTTTAGGAAATACGTCTAAAGTCTAGCCCTAGTGTTTAGTGTTTTCCAAAGAAAATGTTAAATTATTACATTTCGGAAGTATCTTTGTAGGTAAAGAAGTATTTATCGAGTTTTGTTGAATTTGGGGGATGAAAGTAAGTATTGCGATGATATTTCGAAATCTTTCAAAAGACCAATATTTGACTGTAAGCCGTTACTCGTGACTGAATATTATCAAAAGTGTCAAATAATTATCCGAAAATGTTTTTCATGTAAATCGCTGTAGGTTCGCACAGTTGCGAGTACATTTATAATGACTTAATATGTAGGCACCTACCTATGTAAAGTGATGTAAAAGAAACAAATCCACACAATTGTTTTGTATTGCTCGTGCAAAATTAGTAAGTTTGACTTCGTATTTGATTTATAAATGCAATTTTTGGTACAATTGTGGCTCTTGTTCTCACTTGGTTTTGCTTTTGATTTAAAAACTCCCTCAACTAAAATAGATTCAAATTGGAAGCTTAATTGAATTTACCTAAAGGGTTTTTGTTTAGTGTGAGAGAGAATACAAAATAGTAGTTGGAATGTTTTCGTATCAGCTGTTAAATGTAAATATTTTAGCTGTAGCTGTAAAGAACCATGATTAACCGTTTTAGAGTAGTTCACAGAATGTCTTCAGCTGTACCTATTATAGTAGATAGTAGTAAAAAGTATATTATGGGCTTCATAAATACTATTTCGCATTAGTGCTGAAAGTACCTACTAGTTAAAATATAGTGAATCTTGTGGAAATAGTGCAAACTACCTTTTTTGATTACTTTGGTTTTGAACCGTAGTGCAAAATATCTACCCTCACCATCTGTGCTAATTAGCCAATGGATAATAGTGACTACCTAATTACAATTATCGTATTCCTTCAAATAATTCCTGGGGGAATTATTTACAAAACAGCAACGCTGTCGTTAGTACTATTCGAGGGAGGGGGATTATTGAGTAAGGAAAATGCATGTTAAACAGGGGGAAGTATTTCTGACTTAATCGATTTACCAGAGGGAATTCAAAGGGAAGGCGAGTAGATCGAGGGGGGATAGTTCGAAGGATTACAATTAGGTACCTTCGTGTTTTTGGCTTTGTGGAGTAATAGTTCAAAATGTTCTAACTGTGTGCTATGAATGTACGCAATTCTTTTTCCAATTCCCGTCTCTTTTTCTCTGAAATTACATAATTACCATTTCTTTTCAAACAAATTAAATTAACTGTTTACTTTTACAAGGAAAAGGTAAAGTGTTATCTTAAAGTTTCCAAACGTGTGTGAACTGCGGTATTAATGGTTTTAGGAAGAGGAGAAAGTCAACTGCTTGCAACTTTATAATTTGCAAATACCTAAAATTAGGTAGGTATATCATTGACACCGTCATAACATTTTTTTGTAGGTATGTTGAATTGATATTATTTTAATTACGAACTTCTGCTGGGTTCTGTTTTTCGTATGGAAATAAGTTGCTCTGTACTTACTCAAGTTTTATTTTTGCGAATAATTAAATCCTTCAATTGTAATTTAGCAAGTACCTTTTTCATGGTCTTTGGTTTGGTGTAATGAATTTTCCTTTATAGTGTTGGTAATGCTTATATTGTGCACCTTGGAATCGATTAGATATTTATTTATTATAAATTTCGTTTTGGAATATTCACCATAGCCATGCCGTAGCCATAAATATTGTATTAATGATCAATAATTAATTACTTAAGTTAGCACATATACCTGCTTTACGTATAATATAGGTACATAATACTATTTTTATCTATGTATGTGAACGGTGCGCATGGAATCGCCAATATTTCTCCTATAGCTTAGGTAATCATTAATTTGGTGTCGATGACTTAATTCATTAATTAATAGTTCACTATTAATAATAAATTTCTGTCCTGTCCACTGGAAACTGGAGTGAGTGGAGTTGAATTGAGCGAAATGAAAGGGGATTTACTATACGGTATCGATTTAGCGATGCGATATCAAGTTTGCTCAAGAAGGATTTTGAATGTAATTGTTTGACTTATTAGAATGTAAAATATATTTATAATTACATAAGGCAAAAAATGAACTTTTTGTATGTCGGTGGACTGAATTGATTTGGTAAAGTGCATAATTATGATTATACCTTGAAAAGATAGTAGAGTATTTCGTAGTTTTACTGATTTCTTAGATTTAGTTGTTTTTATTTTGCGTCACTTTATCTTGAAACTTGGTTTTCTTTTGTTAGCAATAATTATTAGCTTTACTTTTATTATGTAACGATTACTATTGTCACTGCTAATTACTACTATTTTGATTATTTTCCTGAATTTTGAATTAATTTCACTGACTGATACATTTTATGATAGCACTACTAATTATAATTACTGTAGTCATGTACATATTTTGTACTTCTGCTCACACTTTGCCATTCGCCACTAATTAAATATAATGCAGTTCGAAATGACTTATTGTGTAAAAGGTTCAGGTAAAAAGTGATCAGCTTTATGAGGTTGAACCTGAATATATACCTACAAAATTAGGTACCTATCATTCACCATCTTTCGTGTCTCTGGCTATTAAACTTGGCAAAGTCAAAACTGATCGAAAAGTAAATTAAAGTATGTATTTTCTGGAAGGCGAAATCGACTTGTATTTTAGTAATTTTGATGGGATAGTTGTATTGATGCTACAGAGTTATACACGTTCGAAATGTCAAATAACTATAATTATCTATATTATGATTAAAGTAGATTTGTATTTCTGTCATGAATACTCGTGAGAATAAACCTTAACTAAGCAGAGAAAAGATTGCATAGATTGCATGTGCTATTAATAATTGCTAATTACTTTGCATTGACCATAAAAAGCGCATCAAAAGTATATTATATTCCGGTAAAAAGGCATAAAAGCATAAGTTGTATACCAAACTAAACACCGATTAATGGAGATAAACCAACGCTTTGAAATCTATTAATTAGACCCGGGAGCTAATTACCTAAAAATAAACGATTCCAAGACCAAACAGGCCCAATGACCGTCATGCACTTATTGCTACTGTTCTGGCTCAAAATCTGCAATGAAACCTCTTAAATCATAAGACCAAAAAGTTAAGTCTCTCAAAACGGTGATTTTTCTACCTCTGGCCACTAACAGTCGACCAAAAAAACGATTTTTTTTAATCTCATTATGCTTTACTAAAACCATTTTAAACTATTTCTGCTTTTTTGGAACGTCTCAGTGCCGTTTATGCTTTTTCTTATCTTATGTGGACCCCTAAATTTAATGCTCCGTGGCAACCGCAGGATTTTTTTTCGTGTAGGCTTGGAAAAAACTTGATAGGGGCCATTCACATATGACGTCATCACAAAAATCCGGTTTTTCAGACCCCCTCCCCCCCTCTGCCTTACTTGGTCATCACTTGGTCATCATATGGCTTACACCCACCCCTCCCCCTGGAAATGACGTCACATTTTGGCATTATGGAATGATG
>JAAXYX010006167.1:0-10034 GCA_036851915.1 Ptenothrix huangshanensis
TTATTTTTTACATTGTAACAATGTGCATGTAGCATTCGAATCCAACTGAGATAACCGGGCATACCTAACTCGATTTGTGTAGCAATACGAAAAGAATCAAAGTGCATTTGAACATATAAAGAGCCACATAACAAAGCTCGGTAGTTCTATTATAAAGGGTTTGATCTTGACGACATCAACATCCTATGAAGCATCCTGCGGACAGGGGCCTTGTAAAAATAATTGCCTCCTTTGAAAATTCTCTTCTCGTCGTAATAGCAATGTCAATGGAGTATGGACATGAAAGTAATTCATTCAATGCTATCTGAACACAATAGTCAAATCTAGACTCTGTTCTTCGCCCCTTTGCTAATGCGATGGAGTATGTCATGTCAGATCTTCTTTTGATGTGCGTGCATATGGGAGAGCCAAAGATCTGAAGAAACGTTTATCATGGAATGCGTACTTTTTAAACAAGAGAAAAAAGAGAGAATGTAATAGTCTTTCGACTACAGCCGTCCCAGTCATCGTCAACCGTTGTGTGGAATGATTAGGTGAATCTTTCAAACAACTCCTCTCCCAATAAACTTTAAGACTCTAAAGCAAACCCGAATCTAACCAAGGAACCAACCCAACTCAACGCCATGCCATGCCATGCCATGCCAGGCCAGGCCATGCCATTCCATTGATTGTTTGTATTCAGTGGAATGAAAAGACTTGGAGTCGATTGTGCTTCGGAGATAAATTCATCATCATCGTACTACGTACACCAAAGAATTACTCCCACAACGTGTGTCTCCTCTGCCAAGGTAGGAGTAGGAGCTGAAGGTGAAGCATTGTGCGATGCGATGGTAGTACATAAACCGGTACCGGTAAGTTCGGTGGAGACGTGGAATGTGGAAAGTAAGGCTTAATATCTGCCTTTACCTCCCTTGGCGTGAGGAGAAGAAAACTCGAATGGATTGCAACTGGCATTTAGAGAAGCACCGGAGGAAACCTTTATTGAATTTATGAGCCTCCAGTGGTTACCTCGCATTCATTGCATTCTTCCGACGTCCTCTTCTCTTTTCTACTCCTACATCACTCACGTCGATTTCTTGTATTGCACATCTCCGTCCTTTTTCTCCTTCCTATTAAGAATTACGCCCGAGTCGTCATCCTTGTGGCCGTTGCGTTGTCGTCGAGACTCCGATGACTTTTCTCGATTCCTCCAAATCTCCTACTTCTCATCATCTTTCAGTCGTAGAGCTTCGGACTTACCTTATAGAGCTACTCCACTCACCATCAGACACAGTATGCAGCACAGTAGTCAGTGTTAGTGGAGGTGAACTCAGTTAAGAGGAAAGAGATTTTCCTTCGGTTCAATTCCCGTGTTTTCATTCATTCAATTGGAATTCAACTAGGGCTAAGCCAAACACATGTATTCAATTTTCTTTTCTATTAGTGTCGTAGGATATGTCATCGAAATGAGTTTTTTGTCTGCACTGACTTTCCGTTTTCTATTTATGCACGTATGTAAGTACACAACAAGAAATGAGTAGGACCGCAATTCCCACAATAGAAGATGTATGTCAGTCCGTTTTGCATATTTAAGTAGGTTTACCCGGCATTGTCTTGTGTCTTGTAGTAGATATCGTTTCCGAATAAAAATAACCCCTGGATCTCATGTGATCGTGAGTCCTCCAACTTTAAACTATGTACCTACGTGGATGTCTCAGCATTGGAATTGGAATGAAATGAGATGAAGGGAAATAAATAAAATAAAACTGGTGACATTATATATGCCTCTTTCCCCTGGCAATGCAGTCGCATACGCCTCACCTAATCGGTTTTCATCCAATGCAATGTGAATGTATTGTGGTATTACGCCCAAGATGCCAGTAAAGTTTTGTGGTGGATTGGATTCTGCTTCGAATTTGAATTTCAACTATATGACGCAAAAATTTTTCATAAATAATAATAAGTCAATCATAGTCATATTTGTAAGTAGATTATATCCAGTCTCAAGCCTTTGCTTCCACCTTGTATTTTTTGACAAGGACAACGGGAACTTACAAGACGACAATAGTATTTCGGATGTGACTCTGTACGTTTTCCTGTAGAAATGTCTTGTAGGAAGCAGTCAATATGTACTTGGCTCGTGGACAATAAATATTTTTAATACGGGGTTTATTCAGTAACGTTTTTTTACTTGTTACTCGGAGACTTTTGTAAACCTGCCCACAGTTCAAGGTAGTTGGGTTTCATGTTGAAAGTAAGCTGAAAGTTGGGAATCTCTTGAATAGAATATGTAGAAGCACTTGCTTTCCTTCCACGTGCGTGTACAAAAGAGGAGAAAGAGAAAAGTTTGGAAATAAATATGATTGTTGACGTGGAGCTAGATATAAATACTTAAAGTGCCTACAACAAAATCCCAGTTGGAGGAAAATTCGAAGCAGTGCTTCGAAGTACAAGGTGGAATAAAAGTACCTTACGAGACTTTATGAATTTCCAATGTGTACTTCGGTTTTCCGGTGAAATCAGGCGGAAAAATTCTAGGCTCCATTGGTATGCAGGTAGGCTTTTAATATGAATGTAGGTACATACTTTATCATAAAAACGTGGCTCGTGGAAAGTTACCCATCTACCTGTGTACACTTTACATGTGTATTTAATTAAAAGGAGGGGGAGTACTGCACTGGAACTGCAAAGGGAGAAAAAAGCTTCGAAAGTTTCTCTACTTCCTGACAGTCCAAACTCCGCTCACATCGTTAGCCCCTACAGTGTTAGTTTTGGAAGAATTAATTGCCCATTCTCGATTTCTTGGTCATTGTCACACACGTTTGTGTTTCGTGGTTCTAATTGCTACCGTTTTAATTTATCCTTTAATTGGCTAAAACTGATATTTTAGTTGTTAGACTGTTTACATAATTGCCTTTTGGACGAATCGATAAATGGTTATTTGCTCGTGTTAGTGGATGGCAGGCAGGGAAAGCGAAGACATTATTCTATTAACACGTATACTAATACCAATCGGCCCACTCAGAAACCGATTAGGGTAGAGAACTGTTTACTCAAACAAAGGAAGGAATGGAAGAATATTGTAGCAAATTAAATTTTCAGGGTCTTTATTATTAGAAGGAGTCAAAATTGTTAAAGGGTAAATTACGGTGGTGGCGATGATTGGAAAAGTACTTGTCAACCTATACAAGCACAGACCGGCTAATGGCCAACCGGTTTGCTGTCTTGTTCTAGTCCTAAGTGCAGTTTAAGCAGTAGAAATATATACACTGATTGGACCCGGTAGTGATCATGGATAATTTCAACAGTTTATTGTGCTCCAGGAAAGAGCATTTGAGCTCGTTATAATTCAATGGCATGTTCTTAGATTACACGTTAGCAATTAGCAATTATTTCTGTGTTTATGTGGTCAAATTGTATATTTCCAGATTATTAGTAGGCTGTTCGTCTTAATCATTAACTTCCTCAGCTGCCTGTACCAATATTCATTATCAAGGGTATATTAATAGGCTTGCAATTATTAAGCACATTTAGGCAGATATTTAGTGTGCCAAAATGCATAGTAAAGTTTACTTTAAAAACTGGTACTTTAAAACGCCAGAACCTATTCGTACCTATTTAGTAGGTTTATGACATGTTAGGTTAGGTACATCTCAACTTCATTTAAAGTGGAACTAAAAATCTAAATTACATCTCAAACGAATCAAAAGTGTATTTTGCAAGTACGAAATGCGTTCTTACTTCGTTTTGAAATGTTACAAAATTGCAAAAATATGACAATTTGAAACTCTTAAAAATGTTTTAAACAGAAAATCTTGAAATGGTTAAAAGTATGAAAGTATGGTTAGAAGTAATGAAATAGGAAAATGTGAAGCGTTTGAAAATTAATGAAATCAGAAAATTTGAAACATCTAAAAATTTACGAAGTCGGAAATGAAACATTTAAAAATTGATGAAATCAGAATATTTGAAACGTTTAAAATTGATAAAATAGAAAAATCTGAAACGTTTAAAAATTAATGAGATTAGAAAATTTGAAACGTCTAAAAATTGATGAAATCAGAAAATTTGAAACATTTACAAATTGATGAAATCGGATTTGAAGCGTTTAAAGTTAATGAAATCAGAAAATTTGAAACATTCAAATTTACGAAGTCGGAAAATAAACATTTAAAAATTGATGAAACCAGAATATTTGAAAAGTCTAAAAATTGATGAAATAGGAAAATTTGATGCGTTTACAAATTGATGAAATAGAACATTTTGAAACGTTTACAAATAATGTAATTTTGGAGAGTCTCAAAATTGTTGAAACCTGCAATGTCTCTCTCAATCCATGATACATGTCTCCAGCACCAAAGGGCGACATCCCGTAGAATTTTGGCAAAATAAATTGTTCCATGTACCTATCAATGTTTTTAGATTTCGTTATAATTACATAGACTAACATAACATAAAGAGTACCTAGGATTTAGAGCAAAATGTTGATAGCCCGTCAACCAGAATTGATTTTTTATCGTCACATTCAACTCGTAAATTAGATTTTGAGGGAACAGGTACGAGGTATAATCATCCATGTGTAATCTTCCTTCCCATGCTTTGATGAGTATTAGACATTAATTACTGATATGCACCTCAACTTTGTCTCCCTAATTGAAAAGTGGATACATGGGTTTAGTACGGTTAGAGCGAAAGAAAGGAAATCAAATCTCAAGTCAAGAACACCTCAAGAACGTGAATAGTTTGAAGTAGGTAGTTGTTGCTACGCTCCAGATGCATATTATTTTCCAGAATGCTGTTGTCGTCCTCGTCGTCAACTCAACTCCTCGCCCGATTTGTAATTATACACACCGAAATTCCTCGTTTGACTTTAATTCCTTACGCAATGCTAAGAGCGGCTAACCTGATGTTAATGAAAACCATCATGACTTTTAATTAAGGGGGTTTGTATGACATCTGCTAGGAAAAAGTCATTAAGTAGCTTCGAAGGTGCTTGCGTCGTCGTCTTCGGACTACGAAACGAAGCCAGATCTCTATGCATATGCATTCAAGTACACCTTAAAACAACGTTTAGAATCTATATGTACCTATGTACGAAGCTGTTAGGAGGATGGAATTAAACACCACCTCAGCATCTCCAATTGTAGATAATTATTGTAAGCCCGACAAGCCAGAACCTCTACCTCTAGCTTCATGAATATAAATGNTATGTACGAAGCTGTTAGGAGGATGGAATTAAACACCACCTCAGCATCTCCAATTGTAGATAATTATTGTAAGCCCGACAAGCCAGAACCTCTACCTCTAGCTTCATGAATATAAATGGTAATGCATAAACAGATGATAGTGAAATACCCACCTACCTACCTAGTAAATGAGATCCAGGGATGCTATGCAAATGACAGGGCAAGCTCGATATTAAGGTAGCCCTTCCACCAGACCAGACCAGGCCAGAACAGACCAGACTTGCATCCGCCATATCTGGTTTCGGAACCCGTCGCGGGTGATTCGATCCTTGCTCGTATAATGACCATTAAGACGAACTTGTGAGGAGGGAAAATGAACCTAATCTTCTGTCTTCATTTACTCCAAATTACACTCATGTTATAGCTTCGCGGCTACGCTGAAAATTACAAGCACCTCACAACTAAAACTCACGAGACAACTGAGACATGAAGGACAAGGACTAAGATGATGTAAAATTGAAAGAAAAATTGTAGATGGGATGAGAACGCTAATTGCAAAATGCTCATTATTCTCAAAGCTTTGTAACAAAGGCTACCTCTTGAAACTTGAAATTTTGGCAAATCACAAAGCAAGAGGGAAGCTTTTGTTCTCATCCTCATCTCCTCGTTAGCGAACGCCATAAAGGCGTTGATGGTTCACCAAGCTGAAGTATTAAAGTACCTTTCCCTACCTATCTACCTACCTACCTACCTATATATGTTATGTTGTTCCGGAGCTTTTCATCAATCTCGCCCAAAACATTGTAATCCAGCATCCACGAATGAATGCTGGTCTGACTCTTCCTCCTCAGTAGCAAACTACATATTATCTTGATTTTACTAAATTCATTGCCTTTCCATTAGTGTTTAGTAAATACATACACATGTATAGCATGAGCATCGGCATCAGCATCCGCACCACGACCACCTCACGTTGTCAGACTCTCTGGAGTAAGATTAATTAATTCCTTTGGGGGAAACATGATCACCTTATTGGCTGTAAATGGTTGAAAAGATAATTATAATTTGAGTGAATAGAATTACGTACGTTGCAAAGAACCCTGCTTTCATTTTTGTCATTAGCTGCTGCGCTAGAATAACCTCCGTTTCATTCATATTTCTGAAGGGATTATGTACATAGAAAGCTGTAATATTTTCATCATAATATGGCAGCACACATTGCACTCCACCGAGTTAACAACTTTAACTGTGCTTTTGAAGGGAAAGCTTAAAGTTATGGCGCTAAATGAATTTATTATATAGGTATTAAACACTGGTGCATTTCAAAGCATCAACCTTATTACTGACGATCCAACTCTAATTACGTCCACATCAGTTCGTAAAACATGTACCTCCATGGTTAAATCATAGTAAAAAAATAGTTTACTTACTACAGAGGCCTGTGCAAATATTATAGGAACAGAACTGCAATCATCAAATGCATCATGAATCATGAGCATTGGAAAATCACCTAGGAGTATGTTTCATTGAAATGCATACATTTGAAGTAAAATCGGTAGTAATGATTTTTGAACAGCACAAAGATCAACTTTGCTTGAGCACCCAAACTCCACACCTAATAAATATTAGCTATGAAAAACCGTTGAATATAATGGGATGGCTAATATGCGAAAAATTAGTCCTTCACCAACTTATGATTAGTAGGAATAAATGGATTGTGAAAATTAGAATAGAGAGTAGACCAAACCAGGGATTTATGAAGCTGCCAAGTAGAAACGAAAGCACTAGAACCTGAAGCACATATTAATATCGTCGTTAAAGTAAAGTTGAAGATGCAAAAGTTAACATCTTCCAAGAAATCCCACAACGTTGCGATAAAGATATTAAATTTTGAACCTTCAGCGACGATATGTATTGTAGCTGATTCGTGCAATGAAATACTTTCGTTGTTGGTTTGGTTTCATAACGTGTGCTGTGCTTGTGCTGCATTGAGATGCTTTCCGAATTGAAATGTGGTGGAAAGGCGGTAAAACTGCTTGCTGTACACTGTACAATAACCCATGTCTATAGGATATGTTGAGGAATCCTGAATCCTTTTAGCGATCAATACACAAGGCCAGGCCAGCACGACGAGAAAGACGACGACTACCTATACCTATACACAGTGCAGGGACCAGATGGTCGTAAAGTAGTAAGTCATCGGAGTGAAAGTCGATCATAAAACCAGCGCATTGTAGTATTCGTAGCCCTTGAGAAACAAGTGAGACGTGAAAACCTGTGGCAGTTTTTTTTTATTAAAATCTGGCTTTCATTTTAATTTTCGTAGCTTACTACATACACATACTGCCCAGCTTTAACATGGCTTATGTAAGGATCAGGAACGGAGTATAATTCCTCCTGGGGTTACAGAGTACGAAGAAAAATTGGCCTCCAAAATACATGTGTACATATACTGTAATAACTAAACAATCTTAAAACAGGAAAACATACATCTAAAACCTCTATTTTATATTTTTATAAACGCATCTTGGGCTGCGAGATGCGTTTTGGATCCATTTCAAATTTAGGACTTTTCAAAATGTCAATTTTTTCTATTTTTGCGCTTTGTCTGGGCGTCTAATTTGTCTTTTAAGATTTTTCGTTGGGTCAAACCTTCCTTTTTCTTTTTTTTTTGCATGCAAATATATTAAAATCTTTGAATGTAAAATTGGCTGTAGATGCACTGAAGGTTTTGAGTCGCACTTTAGGTGAACTTGAAATCACGCATCCTAAATTAACGGAGTTCATAATTATAAAATACGAGTAGATTCCTGGCGTTCTAGACACACCAGTTTATGCGGTGTACACGGTGAACAACACGAAGAAGGCCTCGGAATTCCCCACGATATCAAGTCCGGCCCTGGATATCTACATAAGCATGGTTATTGAAAGTGGCACTTAGCATTCACACACTTTTCTCTATTCCTGAATTTGATTGCAGTGGTTGGGTATGTAGAACCAATCGAAACGGTAGCGAATAAAATTGCATGCTTCTTTCAAAGGAAGCACTGGGAGTGTTGAATGTGTAATTTGTATAAGAATCTCTCGGGGAAGTTGCCAGTCAAGGTCTACCTCGTCAGCAATGACCATTAACTTCATACCCAAATTGCCAAAGTGCATGATATGTAGTTGCTAATTATATGCATTCAGTCAAGTGGTTACTTGAATGCAAACCAAAATAGCAAATTTCTTTGTACCTACCACATAATATGTGCTTGTTCGCCGGCACACGATTTCTGCTTACATGGCATATTCTGAATAGGACATTTTTACTTTTATTTCAATTTTTTCAAACTCGAGTACTTTCCTCTGCCTCAAGTAGTCTCTGTCATGAATTTTGAATAGTAAATTATGACAATTTCATCTTGAGACGGGAACTGCACGAAATGCATTGGTACGTTTGTGTATTCCCTTCTCCTGTTAGGCACTCGTAAAGCTATGACTGCATAGCGTATGTTTGCTACTACAAACGCTATTAGAAAATTACTCTCGATTCGAGGACTGCTGTTGCTGTTGCTGCTAAGTTTCCTCCTGTTAATTAATGTTTTCTGTCTCTTTATTCAACTCATAGGTACTAATAATATCTCGAGTAACGTAATACACACGAATATCTGCTCTCCCATGTTTTGATTACCATATTTTGCAGATGGCTCGAATTCACATTTCAAAGTTATAATCACACGAGTACATCACAAATGTGCGAGGGAACAATAAATTTAATTCGAGCTGCAGTCATAAAATGTGGATCGGATTATCTAATGAACTCGCTGCTTATTAAATTCATTCGCTTTGAAGGATTGCAAGGTTGACTTATTTGGTACACATGGTACGGCCACGGCCACGGTACCCGTTGACGTTGACGTTGACTGAGGAAGACGCTTCTGGAGTTGTATTGTATGAATATGAAGGGAAGGGTGGCGCCGTCGTGTACATCTTCTGCAATGCATGCACCCGCTTACTTTATCCCTTCTTCCACTAGAGTAGGCCTCTGATAATTTTGTTTTAATGACTTCAACGTCGTTATTTTTAGCTCAGTTCGAATACCAACGCATCTTTTGAAGTGTCTTCTTTAAAACGAAAATTCTATTGTGCTCTTTGGCAATTGTAAATGCATACTGTGTTACGTACGGAGGTAAATTACAGTTGAAGGGAGTCGCAATCATTCTAAAGCTGCTATTTATGTGGATATTTTTAATAGTATGATGCCCAAGACCTAAAGTACTATTAGTTATTCAGATGCTTTTAATTATTTTGTTAATTAGCCCGTAGCATGTAGTAACTAGAAATGTGGCAGACTTGTACAATGCAATAAAAATGCATATGCTATGACATGACTTTAGATAAAAGTAATTACGTTTTTCCGTTGCATCCAGAGTACCGGCGCAATCCCGTTATAATATCCATCATTAAAAACCGAATCTCGTAGAGCATCTAAAGGTGCCCATTTAACTGAAATTAGATGGCACCGTGGCACACTCAAACCCTGGCGTTTGTGAGAAGGGATGGCCCTGTCAAATACCTGGGCGGGAAGGTATCTTAGACATTTAATTTAACTAGCATAAACTTATAGTACCTAGTAGGTACCTAGGTAGATTTTGTTAAAACTGTGTATATTAGGAAATTCGTTCCAGTATAGCGAGATAATGGTTAAAAGATCAAGTTTTTGCATCCTTAAAGTTCAACTAACGATAAGTTTCTGGTTTTTTCATGTGGATCAATTTAACGTAGTCAATTACGTATTTTTCATAATTTGATTTGTGTGTTTACCTTTTCATCTGTTGATCTATTTGAAGTTGGAAGTCAAGAAATTCGAGTAACTAGGTACCTACT
>JAAXYX010006168.1:0-10032 GCA_036851915.1 Ptenothrix huangshanensis
AGGTACATTTGTATGTATACATATTATGTAGGCATGTAGAGATATCCCATTGTGCCAAGGTGCTTCTCATGTTTATTCTTTGATTGTGAAATGGTTTGAAGATGAAGACAAATTCGTGTTTTTTCTTTTGAAATGTAATTGTTGGTAGAGCCACATAAAAGGGAATTGGCACTGTAGACGAGAAGATGAATAGAATCTCTCATCATGTGAACTTGAATTGAAACATGATAATCAATTTTTATTGTGATTGTGATGTTCATGAGATTCGGAAAACCTGGTTTCTGTCAGAATTTCCAGTCGGATTCTTTCATTTCACTCCTTACTTTCTCATTCCTTTGATACTTTGATGCCGGATGGTTTTGGTCATGGACTGCCGCTTAATGGTGATACTAATAGTGAGTGCTTAAGTAGGTATACCTATAGTTATAGTACCTACGTGCATAGATGGTTGAGTGACGACTGAAGCTGGAACTGGATCGAGAGAATGAGTGGAGGACTCCATGGATTGTGTCTGAGGCTGGTGATGCATGAAATTAATGTGGATATTACCTATAACTGAGTGCCATTACGACATGCATGCCACCACTTGAATTATAGTTGTTCTAATTTGAATGCAAATTCAGTGATGACAAGGCGGAAATGCATCAAGTGCAAAGGCAGTGCTGTGTAAAGGTAGAAAGGTTAGATGAATAAATAATAATGGTTTGGGAAAGTACAATTACGGACAGGACAGGATCCGAGTGTATGTAATGTAAGAGTGAATTTTGGGCTATACTCGGAGTCGTGGATTCATGCAGGCCGTCTTGTAAAATTGGTTTGCTTCATTGAGTTGAATAGATGGAAGTGAAGATCGCCTAGCCTCGCGTTCTGTATTCTGATGGATCGATATTATTTCTTCCTGGCACAGACTATTACCATTGATCGCAGATAAATAGCATTCTCCATAGATTGCGAATAGAATATATAGGTATTGTGCTGGGGAAAATCGTATGTGGTCATGTCATGCACTCCTCAGCCGTCAGGCAATCAAACAACCAGTCATCCAGTCAGCCAGTCAGGTAGAAAGTCGAATGTAGAGTCAGGCTGGAGAATGTGCATACAGATACATAAACTTAACAATCTCAAGTCGAATATTTTTCATGTGAAAGGGAAAAAAAGTTGAGCTCCAAGTCTTGAGTCAAAGTCAAGTCAAGTCAGTGTAGAGTAGAGTGACGAGTGTTGAGTGTGGATAGTGGACGGTTGATTTGAGGAAACGTGCTCTACTATCTCCATTTCATGGAACGGGCCCCATGGCAATGGCAATAGAATAAAAACTAGAGAGCCAGAAAGCTAGAAGATATAGATTGTTGATTCGTCAGAATTGGTAATCCTTGAGCAGCCTAAAAATTCTTGTCTCTCTGGAGGAGTATACATTACGCATGCAGACAGACAGAGAGAGAGCATGCTGGAATGGAGCGACAGCGATAGTCAATCATGGAAAAAAGTTTGGGACGAGGCAGTAGGCAGCAGTAGTCCTCAAGATTGGCAAAATTTAGACCGCATCATCTGAATCTTATTGATGACGACGGAGAAGAAGAAGAAGAAGAAGAAGACGAAGACGACGACGACGACGACTACTACTACTACAACGACGGCTGCGAGGACGACGAAGCCAACTCAAAGGAAGGATCCTCAGAAACTTCAAATATTCTTCAATTACCTTGTAATAATACGATGAGTCTGAGTGGAAGGGAAGCCATTCCGTTCACGGTCAAAGGACCCATTCCTGTTCATCTCCCGGAGTCCAATGGAGATCGTATGGGACGAACAAGGTGCTCTATATTGGAACTCAGCTTTCAGTACCCGTGTCAGGTGAGCTATGCCTTTCTCTCTCTCTCTCTTGTCATTCCTCCTCTTTTTTCTTTTTATCCAAAATGTGTTGTCGTCAACTTCCCCAACGTTCAAACCATCATCTCCTACTTATTTTCATTTTAATCATGTATTGACTAATCTCCAGGCAGTTGTATGTTTTCATAGCCCACAACTACGAAATACGAAGCGCTCATAAATAATGATTTAATAATACTCGTTCGCAGTTACAAGGACACGTAGCAATACCTCTCCATTACGTTGCCAATAGGAATTGAAGGATAAAGTTTAATATCGCATGGTGCATAGCTAGGTAATAGGTAGGTATACTTACTGACTTACTTACATACATAGTAGCTCTGTCTATACATATATCAACCGGGTAATTTATTTAACTTGTTCGTCTTCCGACTTATATATTAAAGTACCTACCTATATATGGGAAAAGAGCTCACTTTTAGAGAAGATTTTCAGCCATTTAGAGCAACTTAATTTTTACGAGGGATATTTAACGTCGATGTGGAGTTGCGCAAACTGACTAATAATTATTTCGCTGTAAAAAATAATGACCACTCATGATTACACATTTGCCTCGAAAAAATACCATTACGTACACATACATACATAGGCTAGGGGGTAAAGCTAGGAGAGAGAATTGATCATTAAAATAATTATTGTGATTGCCATTAAAGCTTAATTAATTTCTGTTTACCTATTCCTGAATATGAGGAGTCGACGAAAGCTGTTCAAATTGTTTCTGCCTGGCTACAAAATACTTGTTACGATTAGTGTTTGCAAATATTTAAAGAGATGTGCAAACTCATCATGATAAATTGGGATACTATATCCCCACCTCCCCGTCATCACCATCACCATCACCATCAACATCAACATCGCCATCGCCATCGCCATCGCCATCACTATCATCGCCACCACTGCACTACCGCCATTTCAAATACCAGTCACCAGCACCCACGGCCCGCGCTCGTATCTCGCATGATTCTATCAACATAAACATTGAGCATCAAATGCTAATAAATTTTTCACAAATATGGTAGTCCATGGTTGAACGAATGTATAGCTATCGCCCATCTCTATCTCCGGTGAACGATGAAATTTGTTATGGTATCTGCTATCTGCTCGAATTACAGTCGTACATGTATGCATGAAGCCTGGTGCTCCTTGCGTCTTTATGGTTATGCATTGGAGTTGAAAAATGAAGAATTTGTATAATTTGTTGCAAAGAAGTGTAGGAACGGATATGTAAATAGCTATGTACATAGGTACCCACCTAGATCCTGTGAATGTCATAAGGTAGGCGAAATCCCATTTGGACGTGAATGAATGTCATTGCTGTTCTCATAACTGCTATAATATTTCAATGGGAATTTTGAATTCCAACCGCCTAGACTTGTCCCATCTGTTGAAATGGTAGACATTTTTTGTTATTAATGCATTTAAAGTCCCACTTGGTATCCTACACCTACATCTGCGGTATAATTATAGTCTCAAGTATATTGTTGTGAAGTGTATATCGGTAGATGTATGTATGTATGTATGGAGGTAGGAAAGTTAAGTGGGAAGATCGTAGTCACCATTTTAAGACGTTTTCATGGAATCAATTATCGTTTCACATTTCTGCATGTCCGGGATTATGTACCTCACTCACTCACAGCCACATCCACAGTCACAGCAAAGCCACAGCCAAGCCACAGCGCACCGTTGAGATGGATGCATCTGCCTTTTGTAAGAATGTGAATGTGAAAGTTAAAAATCGAAATTTTTCTTGAATGCTAAAGCAATGGTGGTGGTTATTGGGGTTGAATTCGTTTCCTTCTTGTTCAACTCACTCAGCGTTGCGTTGAGTTGCGCTCCGGTTCTGAGCATTAGCATGCCTTGGTGTATCTTGCTGTACATTTCCTGATAAACAAGGCTTGCCAGATTCTTAGTACTTTGTACACGTTTGACAGCCAGCTTAAAGAGAAAGTGAGAGGAAGAGAGCGAGAAACATTTTGACTTTCATAAAAATTGTATGAACCTAAAACTACTCCAGGGACTTACCGACAAATTCGATTGTTTTGAAATATGGGATGAAATTTTGATGGAAGGAATTCGTTTGTGCACGAACGCGACCAGGGCAGAGTAAACTCAGGGTTGTGGGCATGTAGTTTTTTTTATTATATAATACGATACGTTATATTTAGTAAACACACACTCCGGCTGTGGGTTTTCTACGTAGTAGCGGTAGACGAACACAAGTTACAAGTTGTATCTGTCGTGGGTTGTTTGTTTGTTTGTTTGGTTGGTTGTTTGTACATACATATCCAGATCAACCTGTAGGAAAGAAAGGGAAAGAAAAAGGGAAACGCGATTTGAAAGTTGGCACATAGTCGGGAGAGAGTGAGGGGTAGGAATAGTAGGGAGGGCATGATGTTGATTCAAAGCAGGAATGTGTCCAACTTTCCATGAAAGCAAATACAATAAGAAATAAGACAATGAGCAGTGTGTTGACTATCTGCAGACTTGACTTGACAAATTTGTGTCCATTTCACAGAGTTTCTTGGGCTGGGTACCTACTTTAGTTTGTCGGGCTACATATGGAGATGTAATTCCACATGGTCGGATGTGGATGTGGAGCAGAAAGAGAGAAATGTATTAAGTGCTCCGAGAGAAAATAAAAAATAGATACAAAGATAAAGGAAGGGGGAAAAGACAAATTTTCTGTCTAAAATTTCCAGTTTATTTATTATACAGGCATGGTGCTGTATTACACAACTACACACCATAACATGAATATTTGCAGGGCACAGGCATACACAGAAACAGTCGGGACTGCCACGATTCCACCACCGCCACCACTATTCCCGGGATCAGACTTCTTCTCTTTCTTCTCAAATTCAGCGTCCTATTTTCTGGCTCGAGTTTTAAGGAGCTTATGTTACCGAGTACAGACTCCAGAATCCAGAATCCAGAATCCAGAAACCAGCCAGCCGCTCCCTCCGCATTGCATCAGTAACCCGGAGTAGACGAATATCTTTACTTTTGCTCCTGGTGCCTTGTGTGTGTGTAATGTAGTGTCGTACGTCGTACGTCGTACCCACAAATACTCACACTCTCACACACACTCGAATTTGGGCGCACAGGATTCCCTGCCCTGCCTTCCCTTGCATTGGATCTGGCAATGATTTCGACTTTGGCTATGGTTTGTACATAGGTATGTATGTTGTTGGGTTGGGATTCGGATGCTGGGATCCGCTTGCCTTCCTCCGTCTCGGTCTTCCCTCCACCAGCACCAGCACCAGCACCAGCACCAGCACCACACCATACCACACCACACAAAGAAACAACAGTAGAATGTTGGAGAAATAAATGAGATCAATAATTTTGGTACACTTTAATGCAGTTGTCGCAGTCTGTCCTCAATAGCCCAGTTTACTTTATCCTGGTGAATTTTTTTAGTGCATTAAGCATGAATCTATGGAAGGTAATTGAATGGAACGTAAAAAAGCTAATGAAATGGGTGGGTCGAAGGAAAGCGAAAACTTTTAACTTTTTTTGAACATCTCAAAAGTAAAAGAAAGTTGTTGATTGGGATAGTAAATTTTGGGAGATAGGCACATTACCATGTATTCCGGGATAGTTTGGCGTAATACGATTAGGATTTCTAAATTTCCAACAAGGAGCTATAAAGGGAGATGTGAGACGGCAGGGGTGTAAGGTTCCTCTTCCGCAAATACTCAACTCAAAGTGAGCCCTCCCAGTTAATGTTAATGGTAATCAGAAGCAACTCAATGAGAACCGAGAGAGAGAGAGACGGAGAGAGGCTAAGCAAAGACGACAAGAAATAAAAGAGATGCGAAAATTTAAGCAAAAATCAAGATGTTGAGTAGAAGCATCCTGTCCTTACTCCTTTTATCTTATCTAATTGAGTTTTGGTTCGGTTCGAGAAAGAAGACGAGCTCGTAAAAAAAAGATAATAGAAGCGAGAGAGAGAGAGAGAGAGAGAGAGAGAAAAAGGAAGGAGTGAGAGTGGGTGTGTTCAATTTTATGTTTGTTTATACACTGTGACTGTGACATGATAAAGGGATCAAAAACTTGCTGTAGATTTAAATTGTTATAAGGAAACAATGTTAGGAGAGACATGCTAATACGCGAACAGAAACAACCTGTGTAAATCATGTGGTGAAATGACATGAGACAGGTGTAGGGTACGGTAGTGTTCCTCGTGACATCGTGGTCTACAAGATGGAAGGCAACAAGGCGTAAGTGTATCATTTGTCTGTTTATATATTCACTTTTTCTTTTGGTCCAGGACAGTTTCAGGCTTCACGCGCATTTTCTCCCTTTTCTTGAGCTTCTTTCTCTTCGTCTTCGTCTTCGTCTTCGTCTTCGTCTTCGTCTTCGTCTTCCCTTTCTCCTTCTTCATCTTCTCAACAAGACAAGCATTTACCATTGTCTCCCCTCTCTCCATAGATTCTAGATAGAGGCTAGAAGATAGAGGAAGCTATAGACACCGAGCATAAAAACAAAAAGCTTCCGACATTTGAAATTTACAGAAAAAGCTCCGGATCCGTGCTTTCAACCTCTTGACATTTTCTTGTTCCGTTTTTATTGGAATAAAGATAATGGAATTGCCGCCTAGGAAACAATACATGGTTTAGATTTTAAAGTTTTACTCGGAAATGGAGACACGCGTGATATAAAAGGCCACGTTCTCAGGTTCGTCTGCCCATGTAGCATAATATAATTTGGAAGTTGTCCTTTGTAGCATCTGTGTGCCTGTAATTCGATTACCGTGTACGATTCTCCAAGTGAGACGAACCATGAGATTTATGATTATTTACAAAGTTGTTTTTCGTCAATGCAATCTAGTGATCTAGTTCAAAGTACTTGAGGGCAAGTGGAATGCTGTGGAATGGTAACATGAAATGAACCCATAACACCAAACTTCCTTAATGGTAATGATGATTTTAATGTAATTGGACTATTGTCGGAATTGTGAATGGCTTTCTAAATAAATTGTATTCAACAACAAGAGTGAGAGAGAGATGGACTTGAGAAGCTAGTGATATTGCTGTTGCTGTCGCTGAAATCTCAGGAATTGTGTCACAAGTCGGTGTCAACTTGATTTGAACGAAACACTTTCCGCAAGCACCTTCGACCAGGCAAAGTAACGAGGGTTAGCTTTTTGAGTACGCTCGTGCTTATAGCGCCTCGTCTACTTACATACATACCTACGTAGCAAGGTGGATCCGTATGAATAATATATTTCGAGTCTGTTTCAACGCTGATAAAAAGCTGACAAATTAAACAAAGGCAGTCAAGTCAAGGCCGAGGTCTATAGAGTGAGCAGGTTAAAGTGAACATTTAATCGATATCTTCGAGCGACATTCTTATGCTGTCGACGCCGACTGCATCCTCGAAATGCTTGAGCACGTATCTACATCTGTAGATTAAGACGGGGATAGTCGAGGGCACACTTACTTATGCACAAACCGAGATGTAAGCACATTGTTCCTATCAAAGGGGATTTTCATCCAAAATGATGAAAGTGAATATGAATGGTGTGGCTCGATGTGGTGCGCTGTGGTATATTAAGACCAAGATTCAGGATTCAATAAGTAGGATTTCCCGAGACTAATGAGTGCATAGGTACATACATAATTATATTTTACTCATCAAAAGTCAGGGTCAGGACTCACGTAATCCGTGTCTTTCACCTCCGCTTTATTATGGCATCGAGAAGGAAAGGAACAAAGGAAATACATAAAGTAGGTACCTACCTACCTAAGTGTCGTGGGAGTACGGGTGTGTTTCCATGGTAAAATATGATTTTATGGCTGGAGGTAGATTCATTTTTTACCTTCACCCTTTTTGCATATAAATCCTGGTAATGGCACAGTCCCCGCGTAAACAGGACGTTCATTGGAAGAAGATTAAAAGTTAAGATGGAACTTCCAGACCACAAACACATCACAGAACCACATGACAGGCGTTAGAGTTAGAGGCTACTGTGTTTTATGTGCACATGTAGTGGTAAATGCATGGCTGGAAGTGATGTAAAAGGGATAGGATATGAAATAAAATAGAATGGAAAGTATAGCGGGTGTGTGGAGTGGATGGAATATGCAATATTTACACCACTACTCACTACTGTGCGTGCCTAGGTATACACATATGTAGTCAGATGACAACGTACAGGGGGTGTCCCTATACATGGGTGTGGATGTGGATGTGGATGTGGATGTGGATGCTGTAGTGCCGTTACGGAAGCTGTTGAAATAAATTCTCAGCATGATTCCCTTTTTAGTACAGATTGGGGAATTGGTCTTCTCTAACTACTATACGGCTTGGATGTCCGTCTTCGTGAAGCGGATGGCAAACAAGATTAAGACATTTCCTCCGACAGAGAAAGAGATTAGTTCCTGTGTCAACTTCAGAACTCGTCCAGCGCTCGAGAGATCCTTTTCCATTGATGTGCCAGGTAAAGTACAATCATACATTTTGATTTTCATTTTCATTTTTTACAATATAAATAAAATTCACTCCACTTTCCTCCAATGTTTCATGTGGGAGAGAGAGAGAGAGAAAGAGAGAGAGAAAGGGAAAGAATCAAAGAAAATTGTTGACGACGTCCAACTGCACGTGGTATTATCTGTAAGCAACTTGAACACTTTCAAAACGGCATGGGTAGATACGATGCAATGCAATGGCAGCGGAAGTGGAAGTGGATTGATTGGCATTGACATTGTGGAGTACATGGAAAACATTATCACTTCTCTTTCATCTGTCTTCGCAGCTATTAATTTTTCATTTGCTCAGTTACTAATTCAGAATATATTAACATTGACTAGACATTACTTTCATCCAGAGTCCACAGAGAGAGGGAGAGAGAAAGAAATCTTTGGAAAAATACAAGTCACACCACACACAGTCAACATTGTGGAGAGTGTGATCAGGCGCGGAACTGTGGAGTTGGAAATAAAAGGATTTCCATGAGAAAGGGAATCGCGCAGTGTATCCACTCCTAGTGTGTTGTTGGTGTTGCACTGCATTGGTAAATGGTAAATGTAAATTGACAAGCAGTGTGTGAGTGTTCCTTCATGTGTTCCTACTTGCCAGTACTTTACACTGCCGCCACTGATTTTTATAGACGGAATTTGAATAAAAGTTTCATATAAACAATGAAATCGAGAGACTGCATACTTTGCTATGGGCACAATTTCCCTTTTCAATTTGATGCCATGCAACCAGAAAATGACTGCTGTTTCTCAGTCTGAGACTGCTACATACGTATGTATGTATGTACTTATGACTGCAGCTCACACAATTTCCCTTTTCAATTTGATGCCATGCAACCAGAAAATGACTGCTGTTTCTCAGTCTGAGACTGCTACATACGTATGTATGTATGTATGTATGTACTTATGACTGCAGCTCGAGTTGGAATTGGAGCAAGAGCTAAAAAGTGAAAAGCAAAAGCATATAGTAGGTACCTACATAGTATGTGCCGAGATAGAGCAAAAAGTAAAAGCAATGAAATGTGTCTGTTCCCGTCAGTATCATTTAAGCTGCACCATATTTTATTATCATGGCCTCAAATGACATATCTCTGTCGCCACCTTTTCCATTGAAATCTAAATTCGATTGTGGGACCTGAGTTTGTAATCACAAAGCTCGGCTTTCAAACAAAACAAAACAGCCAAATCCATGTTTCCTTGTTCGTTCCCGTCTTTCATCCTAAATACAATAAAATTTGCAATCAAAACGATTTTACCTCCAAGATATATTCCCCGCAGTCTTATTCATTTTCAGACCAACCAACCAAACATCCATCCACCCATCCGCCCATGCAACCTCCATGAAATAATCCGCGGTATGGAGCAAACCGCTGTAGAGTAAGTGAGTAAGATGAGCATGTATGTATGTATGTATGTTGGACACAAACAAATGAAATTGCGCTTCTTCCTCTGTTCTATCGTTCTTCATGTAGGTACCTAGTGCATTGTGCATAAGTACATATAGAGTATAGATAGTGTAGAGTTTGGCCTCGTCCCATTCTACGTATATCTCTGACTTATGACTTTTCAAACCAGGGTAGAAAGCCAGACGGATGGGTACATGTTTATCTTGAGCCAAAAAATGAAGTGGAGAGGAAAAGAACGGAAAAGGAAAAGGTAATCA
>JAAXYX010006169.1:0-10031 GCA_036851915.1 Ptenothrix huangshanensis
GGGAACGTCGAGGTCAAGTCAAAGGTTTTAAGCACCCTGTGGTGTCGTATTTGCCCGACGGATGGGTTCCACCCAAGGCTCCCGCTTTTTCGCAGAGCGTGATAAAGGGGACACGAAGAAGACTAGAAAAGATTGAAAAGAAGGGTAAGATGTATTACCGCAATTTTGCTTTCAGCTTTCCCCTCGTTTTTAGTGTTAGCTGTCATTTGATTTTTTAATGATCAATCAATTTTGAAGAAACTTGACGGCTTTAAATCATATGTATTATTAAGGTATATAATTATATATTTTCAGGACGTACAAGTTGGACACCCCGACCACAACCAAGTTGGACAGCAAAGGCTGTAGGGGATTTTGTGGCAGCTAATTTCAAGCAGTCTTGTGTTCGTCGGGCCAGTTCTAGTTCTGAATCAGTGAGTACTAAATTCTTGCCGATTCCACACACTAATTAAGTAGACAGCAGTATTAGTGTGTGGGATTTTTATTTAATACAGTGGAATCGCCGTAAGCCGGACTTCTCTAAGCCGGAAATATCCCTAAGTCGTAGCTTTTTCACGCTCCCTCAATGAGAATAGCATTAAATTTACTCTCCTTAAGCCAAACTAATTTTTTTATGTATGTACCATGTGTGTATTTTAAAGTTACAAATGCAGCAACATGTCTTTGCTTTGACTGGCTAATATCAAATGTTGGATTTCATTTTAGCATCACTTTATATAATTTGGAATTTCTCTAAGCCGGACATTTTTTTACGGAACCCTCAATTCCGGCTTACAGCGAGTCCACTGTATATAATTTAAGCACACTTTACGACTGGGTCGAGAAATCCTCAGCGTGAAGTCACATTGCGGCGAAGGGTATAAGTATTCACATATAACTCGTTCTTTTCACTTTAAATTTTTTGGATATAAAAATCACTACCGTTTAGATTCTATAAAGTATTATTATTATACTTATATTAAATTATTAGTAATTTATACCCTTGGCAAAGCATAACATAACACGCATTACATACATACATACTTGCATACTAATACTATATAGGACTGGGTTGAACAGATTAGAGTTTAGTCACGTGACATTGAGCAGCCAATCGTGCAGCATACATCAACTTGGCGCGTTTTTTAAGTTTTTAAATTAAAAAAAGTACATGTACATAGGAAAGTGCCACGTATGACGTCATCACATTTTTTGACATTTTGGGACCCACCCACCCCCACCGTAATCACTTAAACATGGGATGAAATGGCTATCTTTAGTTCTGTACGTCATCATGATTATGACCCACTGACATTATTGATGACGTCATTTGTGGAACTTCCCATAGTACAGACTGGCCGAACAGTTTAAATAGGAAATGCTATTCCCAGGTGCTCTTGACTTTTTAAAATTTTAAAGCTGTTGCTTTGCTTGGACATGCTACAATTTCGCTTCTTGTAGTTCAAAATGCTTATTATTTTTATTATTATTTAGGTTTTCATCCAAACGCGTCCGGACAACCAATCCAATCCACGGAAGTGTTTTGGCTCAAATCTGGCTTTTTGTTCGCAGAGGATTCGGGCTTGGCTGACGACGGATGTCCGGCAGAAGATTCTGCAGTTCAAGCCCGAAACATTTTTTTTCTCAAAAAGCGTCTCAAAAAATGTCAAAACGCTTAAAAACATTTTAATGGAATTATAAGGGAAATTTAGCAAAAAGCATCATTTTTGGACTTTAAAAGTTCGCAGAAATAACTGCATGCATTTTGATTGCACACAATCTACATTTTTGTCACTTCCATTGAATTTTAATTTCCTTAAATAAGTAAGTTACTCGTGTGTATAATATTATTTACTGGCAGAGAGAAGAGAAGATGGCTATTAAAATGCCTTGTGAAAAAAATAAGATCTTACTAGCTTTTTATTTATGCATTCTCTGGTGATCATTAAAAGTAGATACCAAATCCCTAACATAAAACATAAAACCTTTCAGAAGTTGGTGATAGTTACGTCTTGTATGCATCTTAGGTAGGGATGACACAAAATTAATTCTTTTGGAATTTTTGGCAAAAAACTGAAAAAATCCCCGGCATTTTAGGAATTTACTTTTGAGGGAATTTGTGGGAATTTTGGTCAAAAACAAACTGTGAAAATTCCCAAAATGCCGGGAATTTACTTTTGTGGGAATTTCGGGCAAAAAGAAGGAAAATTGGAAATTGACTTGAGACTTTTGATAAGTTCGGGTATTTTAGGACATTTTGGAATTGTAGGAATTTTAGGAATACTAGAAATTAACTTGGAAATTTGCGGGATTTACTGGAACTTTAGTTTCAAGGGAAATTGTTAGGCATTTTGGAAAAATACGGTGGAATTGAATTCTTTTTACATTATTTTTTGCCCTGGGCATACAAAATCGAAATTAGAAATTTTTCTTACTCTCATCTTTTGCTTTATTTCGTTTATTTTACTGCAAAAACTTGTAAGTTATTGCTCCACAGACCACTGACTATGTAATTTGTTAGCACCCAGCCAATGCTAAACCATACATGTTTCTTCTCTGTGAAGTAAATGATAGTTTTACAGATTCCTCGATAAAAAAATGCAGGGCTTAAAATGCCCAAAATGCCCAAGCATTTAGGGCATTTTGGGCGAAAAACAGGACATTTTGAGCTCATCTTTCGTATCGGTATTGTGTAGCTGCAGAATGTTCTCATGTCCATAAAACATTTCTTGCATTCAACTTAAATACAGGCAAACGACTACCATGATACCGTTTTAATTAATATTACTGTTAAGTGTAATTGTGACCACGAAACTGCTTGTTTTGCCTTTGAAAAAGGCTTTTCAAAACGCTAAAAATGTTTTTGTTCGTCTCAAAATGCTGAAATTATACTTTTTGAATTTGATTATTTGATTGAATGATTTTTATGTTTTTTAAAATTGCATCAGTGGTAGCACGCAATGCGTTTTTGAGTCCATCCAGTCACTTTTGGTGTTTTAAAGTCATTTGGAAAATAATATAAAATGTGGGCTTCTACAAGCTACAACGTTTTTCAAAAGCGTTTTCAAAACAGTTTTCGCAGGAGAAAAAATCTGAAACCATTACAACCTGGCTCGAAATGCTAAAATTATGCTTTCTGGCGCAAAAATGCTAAAAATATTTACAACAAGGAGTTTATTGGATTTTTAGGTGTTGGCGGCTGCAAGTGTATCCTTTTACCTTAATCTTAACCTTTTGAAGTAACCGATGCTCCGGAGCCTCGTGCAGCAATTACTTCGAAGTATCTTGTTTTTTACCTAATTATGCCAGGCAGGTGATATATTAAAACGGCGGTATCAAACTCAAACACATCATTATGTAGTTATGTGGTACAGTTTTTTTCAAAATTGCTTATGCTTAAAAAGGTACGAAGGCAAGTACAGCAAAATACAGTAAATAAGGAACTGAATTATTATGGACTATTCTTTCTCTTGATCGCGTGTGTATACCTGTATGACGTAGGTGTCGGCTACTCTCTAGAAAATGCAAAATACAGCATCCGATGACCAGATTACATCTAATTTCAAATGATATTTGTAAATATGCTTCACAAAAAACTTTTTTAAAAGCTTTCGCTTCTCGCCTCTACTTTTTCGACATTTATGCTTCGCGGAATTTCACAAAGATAGCCCGGGGCCACACATTTTAGGTACGAGAATTATGTTTGAGTGATACTTTTTGCCACACGTCCGACATGTCCTTGAATTAGTGTTTGTGCGGAAACCTGCAACCTTACAAATGTGGATACAAATATCCCGGAATGTCCCGGAATGGATTAGTTAAAAGGGTGGAATGATGGCATAATGTCCCGCAATCGCCGAAACAAAATGTGTCAACCCTAAAATGCTTTGAAATGATTTTCCTGCTTTTTTGCTTTCCGGTCGCCTTTCGACCAAAACCCGCCAACTGTTTCCGTCGAACCGCCGTACGTAGATCTAATAAGGCTTCGAGGGCCTACAGCTTATTAATTGCTTTGTACAACTTTTTTCCATACACAATTTGGTTTTTGCCTCCTACGCTTCACGGTTGCCAGCGTAACGTGACTGTAGGTAGCGCCGCCTGGAGAAAAAGCATTTCCTTTTTAAAACAACATGCGCCACTCTACATAAGGCTACATAAGTTTATAATGAGGTAATGTTTTTATTTCTTTGTTTCAAAGGTTGACCCAGTTTTCGTTAAATTAGAGCAGTTACAAGCTCCTGCTGCCATGGCGCTGCCTGACATGTCAGATGTCATTGAGATAAGTATTGAAGGTAAATCCTTTCATTTTTGGTCTGATGCATGAAATACCTTTCGGTACAGTTTGTGTGCTTCTAACCCATTACGTAAAGTATTCAATCATGCCTTTGCTACTTATTTCAGATCAACAGGAGCTAGAAAGCCCATCTAACAAATTGCCAAGATGGCCAGCAGCAACCGCAGCTCAAGTGATGACAAGTTTTGACGTGAGTAACGTATTTGCATAATATGGCAAAGGAATGCGTCAATAAAGTGAATATGATAATTTTTTGACCTTTTCATGGTATTTGTGATTATAGTCTGAACCCAACTGCTTATCGGACGCACAAGTTGCCCACACAAAGCGAAGACGCATTACTCATATGCTAGAAACTCAGAAGGACCGCAATGAAAGCAAGAAAGCTAAAAAGCTGCAGCGTCAGATTCCTGAAGAGTGTTCTTCTAATGATGCAGATTTGTCCGTTTTAGAGTCAGTAGTTCCTGGTCTTCAAATATCAGCTCCAACAGAAACTGGCAGCTCAGCGCACACCACCAGGTATCCAAGGACTAGAGAGAGTTCGAGAAGGCTGCGGACGTGGCGGCGCCAGAATGGTGGCGTTAGGAAATGGAAAAATGCGACTAAAATTAATTCATAAACTATTCGAACGAATTTATTTTGTTTGTGTTGTATGAGTAATGTATGAGAAATAAATGTTAACCTAGTACTTTGTTTACCATGATTGCATCCCATAGCTCAAGTTGCTATTCAGTAGGATCTCGACCAGATTTAAGTTCTAAAAACGCACTTCAACGAGTGGCGCCAGAATATTATATACGGAAGATTGTTGAGCTAACTAGGCAAGAGTACAGACAAGGACTTTACGTAAATAAGCACACTTTGGAAGAGGCAGAGGCACAACTTCTCAGTGTTACATTCATGAGAAACAAGATTAAGCAGGTAGAAAGAAACAACAAGAGCGATAAAGAAAACACGTCAAAAGCATACAAATACATTCACTTAATGAAATCTAAACAAATTACCATCGCTCCAGAAGTTTCTCATGTAGAACCGCAGGATATCTCAAGCAGTCTAGATAACATTGTAATAGCATCTGAAATTTCGTCACCAAACAGACTAACAATTCAAGAACGCAGTGGTCCCCTGGTGCATTCGCCCGTACATACAGGTTTTCCACAGGTTCAAGACTCCCCGTACAATATTGCTTCCTCTCCCGCCGTTCCAGTTCCAGAAACCTCTGTTAGCACCAATAGTCCTCACTGTGACGTGATTCTCATCGGCACCGAAATTCTTTCGCCCGTGCAATTGCAGTTAGATGAAAACTCGACAAACCCTGTTATTATTCCTCCTGCACTTGAAACTCCAGCTACCTCCCGTATGAGTACAAGCCTGAGTCCTTCACGCTGTAATTCCAATTCAATTCGCATGCAGATGCACCCGCCCCAACAGTTGGCTTTAAAGAAAGTCGTCGTTAACTTGCCTCCATTGACCACAGAACCAGAAATCTCCTCCAAAGGAAACACTATGCTACCAGACCGAAAGAGATTACGTAAACCAGCTCAGAAGTACACCCCCCCTTCAATAACACGTCCAAAAGCTCGTATTACAGATAAACTACAATGCTGCAGTATACGCTGGACCATTAGAGAAAATCCTGTTATTCAATGTGATGACTGTGGAAGGTAATGTTTATTGACGTCGACTTTTTTAGACAGACTATAGCAAAGTACGTTAACAAACACTAGCAAAGGAACTAAACAATTACGCATGCTCACATTTGACAGGTGGTTCCATTTTCGATGTGTTGGGGTCAACCCCTTAGATGACGTTCAGAATATGTCATTTTTATGTTGCGGTTGTCAACATAGAAGTAAAGGTGCAAGCAACACTGTTTCTAACTCCACTTGTAGTAATGCAGACACACTAGCTTGCTGCGATATTCTATGGACACCAGATGAAGACCCTGTCGTATGTTGCGACATTTGCAATCGGTATAGCCAGAAAATAAAACTACCAAGTATCAAATCGTTTGTAATTTTTACATTACTTCACTGTTGCAACAAAGAAATATGTTCCAGATATGCTTTATTACTTAATCGTTTTTTAATTTAAGGTGGTTTCATTTTACATGCGTCGGGATGCCAGATGACGAAAGTTTAGAGAATGTGCAATTTCATTGTTATTCGTGCCAGTCCAGAGGTGGAGCTGCAGTTACAAATTTGGCAACTTCGCGGGATGTGGAATTCGATGACGGTTCGAAAGAAACAACATCCACTGACGTTGCATCCGCTGATGACCCCCGTAATACAAACAAATCACATTCAGTAGCCACGGAGCTTGACCAGTCGAACGGTTTAGTTGGTGATTCTTGTTCTCTTGAGGTTTTAAACGAAATTGTAGATATTTCCGACTACAACGATTCCCAAAATGACATGCACAACAATTCAGACGTGGACACAAATGATGTCACTCACAGTGACGTTGATGATATGGAATTACTGGGTGTAACCGAATCAGATTTAATGTACAAACCGAATGAACGCTTTGATGTAACATTGAGCGCAGAAGCAGTTTCACAGATAGTTACGTGGGATATAGAAGAGTATAAATTAATGTGTCACCGACGAAAACTTAATTTTTACGGCTCGGCTTTTCGACTTAGAGTCCCTGGTTGGACCGAAATTTTTCAACGAGAGTTTCAGAAGGTTGTACACGCCTGTGGCTTTCAAGCAACACAATCTCCGGATCATGCTAAAAACAAGTACTACGTTATCATAAGAGGAAAATGCAATTGTGGCATGGTTTTTATGCTTATTGGCTTACAAAAACCTGTCCAAGGACAGCCCTTACATTTGCATGGTTTTTGCGAAGGAGAATTCAAACTCATTCAAACGAAGCATACAGGCAGAAACCTGGGTGGTATTCTTCGACACGACGTGGCTACCGAAATAGAAAATAAAAGTGCGTGCAAATTGTATGGTGAAATGAGAGCACGGGCATCGGCTCTACAACTACTACACAAGAATATTCCTGTGAAATCACTGAATGTATTGCAGAAACAGAAGCATTTGAACAACTCCATTAATAGAACTGACCAACGTTTAATGACGGACCTAACCAATATAGTCAAGATGCAAATGGTAACGTATGACCATAGTATTCTCCCGGGTTACTTACGACGAATCGGAGATGAGCCCTTCCGCATGGTAATGTACTCTGCGCAACAGTTAGGTCTCGCCGCTAAACTTCTTAGTGCCAAAAAGCATTTCATTACGTTTCACATTGACTCCACGGGTGGAATCGTAAGGAAGTTAGACGCAGCATCGCATGCTCCTCTACTTACAACAGTGGCCTTGAAAATAACCAGCATGAAACCAATGATCATGGCAGAAACTATTAGTACGTCGAATACAACGTCTGACTACCACTCATTTCTTTTAAAGGTGTGGGCAGATATAACGCGTTTACGAGTCAACTGTCCTAAGCCACACATAGTTGTCACTGATTACTGCTTTGCGCTTATGCACGCTGTCATTCGTAGTTTCAATTACCGACCATTGGATGATTACTTGGCAATCTGTTACCAAGTATTTGATGAATCGAGGTCGCACATTCCCGACGATTTTACGTGTTTATTCATTTGTACTGCACACATAATGAAATCACTGCAGAGACAGCTGAGCCGAAAAGTAATGGATAAACGGCTACGGAGACTAGCAATGTGTTCTTTTGCGCGGCTTATTCAAGTGAGCAACCGTTTAGAATTTGAAGATTTATTGACATGTATATTCGACGTATTCGACACTAAACTTGTTAACATAGACAAACTGGAAGAATGTGTGTCTAAATTACAGCAAATTCCTGAAGATTTAGATGACAGCATCAACAAAATGCATGACTTAGAGACCGAGAGCCCCGAAGAAATAGTTGTTCACGTTGAAGGCACGCAAAAAAGCCGCTCAATGTTTTACACCCGTTTTAAATCTCTTCGACACCACCACCAGTCGGAAATCTGCGAGGATGATATAGAAACTAATCCTAATTTTTGTTCAGCAGTGGTTGATATTCTTGAAAATACGTACATCGCATATTTTCCGCTTTGGTCAAGATGTATTATAATAAAAAAGAAAGGTTGTGAACAGTTTGAGCGTGATACATCAGGAGTAATTGAAGAAATATTCAAGGATTACAAACATCATTACTACAAACGGCTGCCAAAACACGCTGGGGATTTTGTTCGCGAACACGGTCCAAGAGTTGTTGCGCAGGCCAAAGATGCGCATGCTGAAGCCTTACGGCAGGGTTTAATTCGAGGAAGGCATGTGGCACTACAAAACGAACCAGTAGATAACGAAACAGCTGCTGTAGCAAAAGGTGACTGGCAAAAGCGAAACTCACGTAAACCGTCGTCACACTATCTTGGATCAAAGTTACTCCACAAAAAGGTCCAAGACTTTATGCAGGCAGGGAACTCAGCACCACCAACTGTCGCAGTTATTGAACGAAATAATAACACAAGCTTGATCGATAGTAACAACTATACTGGTTCAGACGATGATGACTTTAGGCCCAGTAAAACTACTAGCAGTGCACAACGTCAAAGCCCAAATGATGTACCCATCACCGAACCGGAAGACATCGATGAACATAGTCGTACTCCTGCACTGGATGTTTCCTATGTGCGTAATCTGTGTAAGGAGACTGAAATGCTTGCGGCTACGTGTGAGAATGACATGATAACGTTGGAACATTTTTCTTTTTGCTACAATAAAAACTGCTACATGGATGTATTTTTTGTATATCGGTACTTGTTAATTATTGCAAATCGAGCAAACACAAATATGGAAGATGTAGCTATCCTGCATCCCGGGGCCCTCTTGCTTAGTAATGTTACTACAGGAAATGTTGCAGAAGGTACTGAAATTGACTGGTCGTGGGACGTAGAGAAGTACACGGTCATTACACCAAAGACGAAGTTGGCGTATCACGTTCTACTTCTGCATAACCATTTTGTTCTCCTACAAGTTAAATTTAATAAAATCGAAACTGAATGCAACGTTGTCACAACGTCGTACAATTCCATTCATGGCAGTAACTACGATGACGATATCGACGACGGTATTTCAAAATTCGAAGCCATCCTTAGGGAAATGATGGTCAAACAAGCTCAACGGTTTCCACATCATAACAATACTTTCTTCTACAGAAAACTGAAATGTGGTCCAATGCAACGTAAGAATTGTCATAAATGTAATAGGTAAATAGTTTAAAACGTAAATTATATTTTCTGTAGATCGTGTTTTACAAAATTATATTTGTTCGGCAGGTAATAACAGCGATTGCGGCCCTGCAGTTTTACTTCAAGCACAATATTTGCTGGGCGAAAAAGGGAAGGCAAATAAATCAAGAATGCTAACGACGAAACTACAAGAGTTCAGGTGGACCGTAGTACATAACATGCTATTAGAATCAACGATTGGTGTTGAAATACTAAATAGGTTCCAAAATGACAAAAAAAGTGTAATTGCATTTCTAAGAAAGATAAAGTAAGGTTCAATAATACGTTTCAGCTTGTTGGCTAGGATTTACTATTTAGTCAAATAAAACAAAATCACAAATCTAACCCTTTTATTAATTTAACTTTACTGTTGCTTACTTTTTACATAAACTCACTGATTAATGTCTCATATATAAAGCAATACCTTGAGTTCAACCGAACAAATGACAAACTTCCGATGGATAGAATTTAACTTTACTGTTGCTGGATCTTAGGTAT
>JAAXYX010006170.1:0-10031 GCA_036851915.1 Ptenothrix huangshanensis
GTCCATCGACAAGGACCAGACGTCGCCGAAGAAGTCGAAAAAGAAGGACAAGAGTGGTGCAGGGGTGGACCCCGTGAACGGAGTCACTCCACCAACGCCAACCAACAAAAGTAAGAGGCGTCTCCAAGCGCTCCTCAGTATTGATGACGGCTTAAATAAACAGCGGGAAGCGCTGACCTCATCCCCAGCTGGTGTTGGCCAGAATGGAACTTTAAATAGCAGCAGCCCCAACAACAGCACTAGCACGAAGAAGCAACGAGTGGGCGCATCCGGCAAGAAGAAGGATAAGGAGGCCAACAACAATAATACACCTGCACTCACTCGCAAGGAACGAAGGAACTCGGAACTTACCGGGAGTAGAAGTGTTCTTGTGGAAAATGCATCCACGCTCAACACCCAAGGCAGCACTCCCTCCTCAGGAATGACTTCCGGTTCTGGGCCGGGTTCCGTATCCGGCACTGGTTCCGGTCGCAACTCTTTGTCAAAGGACCAGGAGAAGCTGACGAGGTCGCCTCAGAAGGAGAAGACGGAACGAGACAAAAGTGACCCGAACTCACAAGGAATCCCGGAACTTCCAGAAGTGCTCATCAATGCAGAGGATCTGCGGAAGGAAATCGGGGCTGACAAATACGGTTCCGTGTTCAACGACAGTCTGGACTACAACAACCCCAAGTTCNGATCTGCGAAAGGAAATCGGGGCTGACAAATACGGTTCCGTGTTCAACGACAGTCTGGACTACAACAACCCCAAGTTCGTGACCATCACCGCACCCGCGTCCACACCTGCGAGTTCAACGAAGCAGCAACCGGAAGCTGGTGCGAAATCTCACAAATCTTCCGGATCATCGACGCCCGGAAGCATCTCTCCTACCAAGAAATCTTCCAACTCCACGCCCAAAGTACAAAGAACTCTGCGCAAGAGAAAAACCAAACTGTCCGACAAATTACTCGACGCCGACTCGAAGGACCCCGGGTCATTGACTTCGCTCACTCCCACTCCCGCATCGGCAGCGGATCCAGCGTCGTCATCAGAATCTGCTTTGGGGTCAGTCTCAGCATCGTCCATGGCAGCGGTCGGAACTTCGTCGACTTCGATTGGCAAGTTTACTGAGAAACCGCAGTCCTCCTCTCCCGCCCTTGCAGCGTCTTCATCTACAATCGCAAACGCGGATGCGACTGGAGATTCGGGGAAAGCAACAGACAGACAAATCTCGTCCCTGGACGCGTGTCTCAAGTCGCTCCAGACTGCGGCGGACAAGGACAGCATTCAGAAGGGGGAAGTCGAACTGAGCGACAGCTGTAAGAACAACAGCATGAGCGACGGCCTCAGTTCCTTGTTTTCCGTGAGTCCGACGAAGCAGCACGAAGCAAAGGCAGGGAAATCCGTCGCCAGTGTCCAGCTCAATGGCAATAACAATGCGACAAACGAGTAAAACGGCGAACGGAGTGCTTCGGAAAAAGTCGAAAAAGCTGAGAAAAAAACTGAAGCAGCTTGAACTCCGTTCTGATGGTCAGAGTGTGACTCTCAGTTTGCCCGACAAAGCGACGAAGAAGCGGAAAAAGCGCCAGAAGAAGTCCAAGTTGACGGAAGAGGAGCGTGAGAGAAATGACTCGCCAGTACAGCAGGCGCGCTTCTTGGGCAACGGTTCGTTGAAATCGACTTCGGATCTTCCCCCATCCGTGTTCGAGATCGATCCGGAAATGCCTGTTCTTGTGATGCAAGTTCCCCCAGAAGAGTTCATCAAGAGCAGTTCTCCTGTGCCCACGAGTAACATGCCTGCTCCGGTGCTCCAGGTACAAGGACTCATCCCAAGCCCCAGTCAGCGGGTCAAGACGAAGACAAGGCAAAGTCAAATTCCGTCACCGAGTGCAAAGACATTAAGCGGTTCCTCGAGCGACTCCAGTCCCTCCAGATCCCTCCAAAAGCGCCTCACCAAATCCCTTTCGAATCTCGATCTTCGGGACGCAACGCCGCCGTCGAAGAGCTCAAGTGCACCGAAATCTACGGCCTCACCGTCACCTTCCTCGACTCCTTCTCCAGCAACAGCTCAAACAGTTGCAGTCCCAACAACTCTTCCTCTTCCTCCAGTCCCCGCGGCAGTTATTTCTCCAAACGAAGTTAAACTGACCGACGTTTTGGATGGAAATGAATCTGCGCAACCTCCCCTTGCGAAATCTCAGGCGACAACTTCGTCACCGCTAGACTCGGCAGCAACTACCGACACGACGCCAACACCGAAGCTCCCGGACGAAAAGAAAAAGTCTCGGAAGGAGCAGAAGTCCAAGTCCAAGTCGATAAAGTTCAAAAAGACGAAGGCGGTGAAAGACGCGATCAAGAAGAAGAATTCTTTCGACAGCACACTCAAACCGCCGAAGAGGAATCCGAAGCGGACGTCTGTGGTGAGCAAGAGTTACGTCGTGGAGCGCGTGGTGCCAGTGAAGTCTGTGGAAAAACCTTTGAGTGCAGTGGAAGTTGTGGTGTCGTCTGCAAAAGTGAGTGTTGAAGACGAGGAAGTGGACGCTGGAAGTGCAGTGAGCGTCTTGTGTGACGGTGAGAGTGCATTGAGCAACAAAGAAGTGACACAGGAAGTGGCCGAGGAAGTGAAGGAGGATGTGAGTGCAGCCATCGTTCCTTTGACGGCAGAGACGGAACCCGACTCTGAATCTTTAATTGTACCTGTACCCGTTCCCACTGCGGAGGTGTCGAGGCGGGAGGAGAAAAGTCTTCGGAATGTGGACAAGACGAAGAGCATTCCGATCGTTGAACATTTGCCCGAAGACTCGGATGTGGTAGCCCAGAAAGACGGACTGACGGCCCTGCAAGAAGCGTACGCCAGTGACGCTGACGAGGAGTTGGTTGCGTTGAGTGTTTCGGAAGGGAGCAGAGACAGTGTCGCGGACAGTGGCCAGGTCACCGAGGGTGACCTTGAGGACGATAATGACGAAGACGAGGAAAATGACGACGACCACAACGACACGGATGGGCACCCGAAGGACCGCAGGGACAACGACAGGGACGATCACCATGACGACGGCGATGGCCGCGACGCGGACACTGAGCACAACGTGGCCAACGACGACGACGGGACGACTGCGGACGGCGTGAGTGCGGAGGCGGACAAGGACCCCGAGGCAAATGCGAAGGACGGAGACGCGGACCGGTGCGACGCAGGCGCCAGCGACGGTCCGGAGTTGAGTCTGAGTTCGGGCGGGGAGTACTACGCGCTGGACCTGAACCAGGACGGGCAGTTCCAACTGCAGGAGTTGGGCGCGAGTGTCATCGACGACCTCATCATTCCGCCCGACGACCCTGACATGGCCACCTTCAGCTCCATCACCATTCCCTACGAGGAGACGTCGGACAACGAGGACATGTTCAGCTTCGACATCGACCCGGGACGCGGCGGCACCATGGAGTTCACAGTCATCGACAACAGCGCGGCTGCGGACGGCTTTAGTAGCAGTCAGGCTGGGGCGAATGGCGGCGACCGAGTGCCCACGTCCGCGGCCTACTCTTCCACAAATTCAGTGGTTGCCATGGCGACTGCGGAGGGCGGTGACGACAACGCGAACGCCCTTACGGAGGAGGAGCTGCCGACGTTCGTGTTGGTGGGCAGTCGTCCGCCGAGTCCCGACTTGAGTCCTTCCAGTCCGGGCGACAGTTTTGGCGAAAGCGCCAGTCCACGCGCAAGTCGCGTGCAGAGTCACGAGGAAGATCACGCGGAAGATGTTGGTGCGAGTGTGGGCGGAAGTCCTCCGGGCAGTCCCGTCGGGAGTCTCAGCAGCAGTTTGCCCGGAAGTCCGATTGGAAGTCCCCCGGACAGTCCGTCGGACAGCACTCCGGACAGTCCTCCCGGTTCGCCCACGCGCGACTACGGCAGCAGAGGCCATGGCTCGAGAGGATCCCGCGCCTTGGCGGTGTACCGCTCGATGCGCTCTCCCTCCCCGCCACACCGGTCTCCGCCACGTTCCAAACTCAAACCGTTCTCTGACAAGCTCGACGTCCTCGCTCTCGCCAGAGCCCCCGGGACAGAACATGCCGCCCCCGAAGCACCTACCGCCACGCACGCCGAAGAAGAAGTCCAGGGCTTTGGACTCGGAGAGACGCGCAATGGTTTCCCACCGCCATAACAACACGTCGCCGACTCCCGCCCAGAAACGAGCGCTAGCGGCGGTTGGCGTGGATGTTCATCCGTCGCGGCTTTCGACTCTTGAGATCGCGACGAATCCTTTCTTCTTCAACGCGGGCATGGAACTGTGCAACCAAATCGGGTCGAATTCGACGGACGTGGAGGAGATCCGGAAGAAGATCTTCATGGACCCCACGCCTTCCCGCTTCAAGTCGAACGGCGACGTGACGCTCGTGTGTTCCGTGAAGAAGGCGAAGCGCGCGGGGAAGGACGGCGACGGAGACAAGTCCAAGCTGAAGCTGAAGGAAGAAGCGACGGACGACAAGGGCGACGGATCGGGTCACGACGAAATCAATCCGCTNGGACCCCACGCCTTCCCGCTTCAAGTCGAACGGCGACGTGACGCTCGTGTGTTCCGTGAAGAAGGCGAAGCGCGCGGGGAAGGACGGCGACGGAGACAAGTCCAAGCTGAAGCTGAAGGAGGAAGCGACGGACGACAAGGGCGACGGATCGGGTCACGACGAAATCAATCCGCTCGGTCTGGGCACGGACGCGCACGAAGGAGGCGTCGCTCTGATCCAGGAGTTGGTCAGTCGGCAGCAGAACTTCGGGTCGCAGCCCTACGAACCTGTGGGTAAGTTGTTGCTGGATTCGGGTGGGTTGAAGCATGGTGTTGGAAATGATTCTTCTCTAACTTTGATTACCTTTCTGTTTGCAGGTGACGACTACGATCTGTCGCAGCGCTCCTTATGCATGCTCAATGTGTTTCAAGACTACGAGAAGAAGAGCCGGAAGTACAAGCAAAACGTCAAGTAAGTCGTTCCTTGTTGCATTTTCATGAATTGTCGCAGGTGACGCATACAGAAGGCATTTCACAATCTGGTTGTGTTTTCAATTGTTGCAGAAACATCGAGGAGTTGACTGACGATCAAATCCGGGAGCACTTTAACAAAATGCTCCCGACGCTCAAAGACGTCGCTTCGGGAATTATCGAAAGCGATCGCCGACCTGTAAGTCCCCTCCAACCATTTGTCATGTCTCACCAAGTCATTCTTTTTTCCGAAATAAATTCGTTCATTTCAAATGGTTGATTTGGATTCTATTGATTTCAGCTGTGCAAGTTGATTCCTGTTCCGCGTGCCAAGCTGTCCCAACTGAATGCCATTTCTCCGTTTACAAACACCCAGGGCTCTTTCATGGTCACGTTGATCGAAGACGTTTTCACAACCACTCCCGACGACATCGACCCAGCCAACGTAAGTTTTGTCAACTGTTTTCATTTGTTTCGTCTAGTTAGCTGCAGGGGGAACCTCTTTGTATTCATGTACTAACGATGGGATTTGTTTGTGATGATTTTAGTATTCGGAATTCGTCAACTACGTGATGCTGCCGGAGACTGCGATTCGTGTGTACGCCATCGTCAACGACACGGAATATCATTTAGCGGAGCAAGAGATGATTCACGGTGCCACTTGCGTGTCCAACTACTGACCTCGTCATTTCCGGATTGAATGCGTATTCCTCAGTCGCTTCCGGTTTACGTCCTTTACTTTCAATCCGAAGTTGTGCTCTGGTGCTTACCGGTGGCAGTGGCAGTTTTTCCTTCCTTCCTTTCCATTTCGAGGCCATGCTCTGGATTAAAAGGAGCCTTGGCACCGTTTGCTCTCACCATCCGTGTCATTTGTTCGTCGCTTTCGTCCGTCGGTCCAAAGTTCTAAACAGTGTCATGTTTATTTTGCACATGTGATAAATGGAATTTAATTATGATTCTCTCCGCGATTCATTTTTCTACGGAAGTTAGTGTTTTAATATACTTCACGAATTATCCACGTTGTTCAGTGAGTTTTAGTTAACTGACTTTGTGGCGAAAATCACGCAACACAGTGTCTTTTTTTAGAAACCAAAGCAAAATCGTGATCCCTTGTCAGTGTGAATGACTTGATAGTAATGAATGTAATTATTATCTGTTGTCGAATCTTGCATTTGTATTCTTACAGAAATCTATTTACGATTTAGTAATTGTTGCAAGCATTTTGTTCAGCATTAGTAGCGATAATTTATTTTTCCTTTACATGGGTATACCATTGAATGCTCCCATAAGTTACTTGCATGCTTTGTATTATCGGTATTTAATTAGTCATGCATGTGCTAGTTATTACCAAACGTCCTTTATCTGGGAATCGAGAATGATATAACTTGAGTTCAAACCTGTTGCAATAATATTATATTTTTTCAACTACTAAACTAATATTTTGCCCACGTTACTATTGCTATTTGTAGGAATCATAGTGATAATGTTAATGAATAATGATAATGGATACGATAAATTACGATAAATGTTAAAACTATTATTACCAATAATTAATTACTAATTAGCTGTGATGAGCACTGGATTGGTCATCTGAAGAAAAAACTAGTTATTGTAAAAAAAATTGTAAATCGAAAGCAAAAGATAAACAGCACAGCATCAACTCAAGGGAGATGAACAAATAACACTCTATAATTATTTATTCATCTACCTTGGCATCAATTACAGCAACAAAACAAGCTAAAGCTAAGCAAAGTGTGACTAATTTTGTGGATAATTAGTCCTTGTAACATACAACAATTCGTTATTACAATTTGGGTAAAAAAATTAATACCAAGTGAATAAACAACCAAGCAGATTATTACGGAATATTATTACTCTGCTACTCCACTAGATTTATCAACAATAGAGTGAGAGATTCGATCAAGCTGGGAATTAAGAGGAACCGAGATGAGAATAATGGTTATGTAATTGTTGTATTGTAATTACAAAACTAGCGTAATACATAGCTATATAAAGTACTTACAAGTAAATTTCTCTGATTGTATAGTTATGTTAGTTATGACCAAAATCAAAAATAGCATAATCGGCCACTGTCATACCATGCTACCCAACAGTTGTCAGTGATCCCAATTTTTCTAAAATGTGAAGAAATAAACCAAAACAAACTCGTAACAAGTTCTTCTCACAGAAAATCCATGAGTTTGGAACAATTCCCGCACCAATTTTCATTCGTAATTTTACCACCAAAATTGCTTGATTGCATTTTGATCCATAATCATTTCATATTTTTGCGTGCCTTTCTCGACTTTTCAAAATGCTAAAAATGCTGCATTTTTGCTTGAAAATTGTGAAATAATGTTTATTTTCGAACTCAAAATGATTTAATGCTTTTTGAAATCACACTTTTGGCAGTGCTTAATGCGCCGTGTGAAATATTTTTTTGACCCTTCCAAATGCAAAAATGAAGTCATTTTCAGTATTTCAAAGTCCTTTGAAAAATATTTTAAAATTTAGGCTCACGGAAGCTACGAATTTTTCACACTTGTTTTCAAAATGTGGCTAGCACAGGCAAATACATATCTCAAACCGTGAAAATGTGGCTCTAAATGCTAAAATAATGCTTTCTTGGAGCTTAAAATGCTTTAACTGTTTTTATATGCTTAAAAAATAGCGTAAAAGTAAGTTGTCGAAAGCTAAATTAAAAATTCAAATGCTTTGAAATGCTTTTCTTGCTTTTAATGCTTTCTGGTCGCCAATCAATATGATCGCTTTGGTTCCAAATTATAAAGTATTTACTATTCAGTGATTATTCATTCTTTATTCAGTATTCGATTGTCAGTGGTTCTCACTACTTAAACTTAATCCTAGGTTTATAAGAGAACGGTTGAAAAAATTAAGTACTGTACAAGAGTCACAAACATGTTCTAGGAACAAAACTAAAATATGAGATTAAATTGAACTACAAGTTTAACAACAATAACTGACATCACATTAAAAGAACAGTTTCAAGTTTCAAGTGTCGACTAAAGACAAACCTCAGTCACCTCAGTTTTCAAACAATTTTCATGTTTATTCACATCGAAGATTGAACATTCCGCCACTTTGCCTCCGGCTTGAAGAGCTGGGAGAAGACAGAGGTGGGAATGTGGGGATCCTAACTCGAGGTTGACATTTGCTACTAGTTTCTTTTCTATTCTACAGTCACAATCTATTTTTTCACAATATCAATAACAAATAATTATTATAACTATGTAATAATTAAAGCGAAGTATCTGATTCACATTATTATCTAACTAGGAGTAATACTTACAAGGATAGTTGGTCATTCTACGGCTATTTTATCAACACAATTAGTCATATGTATATGATAATAGGTATATGTAAAGTTTATAATTATATCGAACTAGTAGTACAACTAAAAATAGAAAACATAATAAACTAAAATAGCTTTTGTAATATTTTGGTGTAACAAAAAATGGGGCGTCAAGTACAGTCTCAAAAATCAAAGTTAGATTTAAAAAAAGGTTCTTTTTCTAAATGGAACTGTGTAGGAAATCTTGTGTAATATTTTAGTAATGATTGGCAGTACTCGTGCTGCTTGCTATAGAGTATTTTCCGAAGACATTGGAAGTGGATGATTGTGGTTGAGACCCAAGACTTCCTGAGCCAACTGCTGAATCTCATTTTCAATCTCTCCCACGACGAACAACAATTGCTCCTCGCTCAGACACGCATCTTCCGCCACAGCACAGACACGGATGTTTTCACAGTAGCGCATCACCAAAAGACCCAGGCCTAGAATCAAATTTAAAAGAGTGATTACAGATCATCTTAAAATATGAGCCCAGTAGCGTAACTAGGCGTAGGCCACGTAGGCCTAGGCCTACAAAGATTTTTAAAAACACATCCTTTAAGATTTTGAAGGAAAAGAAGCATTTTTGAAAGTTTACACGAATACGGCGTCCTTTTTTAATTCTACACGAAAAAGACGCAATTTTTTAAAACATGAAAAAGGCCATTTTTGTTTGGTATTTTGCAAACTAGATAAGATGCAGTTTTTTTAGTTTTACTTTGGATAAGATCAAGTTTTTTCCAGGCCTACAGGAAACAAAATCCTGCAGACGCTACTTTACGTGCGGTAGCTAGTTACACGTTCTATTTTAGCTCATTGAAAAATGTAAAAACAACTTGAATTTTTTTTGTGAAAAAGTACTCCTAGTGCATAAAAAAGCCTTAGCATGGAATGGAGCAGAAAGATTTTTTATTCTTATGGAAAATAAAAACATCTGCTTTCGCTTATTCATGTCATGCAAAAGTTCCATATACACGTTTTTTAAAGGAGAAAAATTACATTTCTAAGGTAGTATACAGACAAAAAAGGTCTGGTTTTTAAAATACGAAATTTCTACATAGGTAAGTCATTATTGATGACTGTTTAAAGATTGAAAAGGTTTTTTTGTAAATGCAAGAATATTTTTCAAAAACTTGCATGCGGATCTAAAATCATTTGAAACGAAGCAGACCGAGACAGACTCCTTTTAATTGGAGCAAAAATCTCTATTTGCACAGAATATAAAAAGAGGAATTATTAGAACTTGCATTTCGAAACATCTGAATTGACAGCTTAACCAAACATTTTAATTTTTGAACTCTTTTATTCAAAACGAAAATGACTCAATTTGGAACTGCGGTAATTTTTTAAAAAATTGTATAAAACTCAAAAAAACTGAACTGTACCTATTGTCTGTTTTTTATAAGTGTGGACTATTTTGAATTTCGACTCCTCCCCTTTGGATTCGAAATTAGTCCACGCCAACTATAGCACTCATCCCGATGAGCACCAAGGCGACCAAGGCAACTAAAATTAATTAATGCCTCGGTTTGCAATCAACAAATCACGAATTCTTTGAACCATTTAATTTCAAAATCAGGATTCTTGTCGCAAAAGCTGAAGAAACCATGAAAATAATCATTTCAAATTCAAAAATTCGAAGAATTTGTTATTTGATTATTGCAAACGGCAAGATGAATTAAATTTAGTTGCCATGGTGCTCACAGAAATTACGGCTACAGTTAGTGTGAACAGATTT
>JAAXYX010006171.1:0-10030 GCA_036851915.1 Ptenothrix huangshanensis
AGAGTTCGCTACTTTAAATTGAATGAATTAATTAATGAAACTTTAATTTAAGGAGGTGAGGCTCAAGAATCGTGATGGCATCGTCTGCCGTCAAAATGTGGAGATCGACCGGGATAAGATATTTGAGGACGAAAAAATTCGACGGTTAATACCAATTAACCCGAATCAAATCTGCGGTGTGACGCCATCGGATATTGATAGGTACCATAGTCAAATATAATCCAAGTACAAAATCATAATGTCACAGTTGACTTGTTCAATCAGTCCTAGAAACGACTAACTGTTTTCTATTTAATATTGACAGGCATAGTAGAGTGGTATTCCCGGTCTGTTTTGTATGTTTTAATCTTCTCTACTGGATCATCTACCTCCACATTTCCACAGTGAATCCTGCGGATCTAGTTTTACTCACACCACCATCTCCATGAATTGAATTGTTGTTGATGTGCTGCTACCTGTCATTATGTAGGAATGTTTACAAACAGAATCGCTCATCATTTTCCGTGATAGAAATTTACAAATCCTCTCCCAATTTCAGGTTCAAGAGATTTGAGTGCATTTCGTTTAACATGCATGACTACGAAAATAGTAATGCTAATGAGTAATTAAAAGTTAATAATTACATAGAATTAGAGGTAATTAGGTACTTAAGACTAATAGTAGTTCAGATGGGTTTGATAGAAAGTCGATCTTACTAAAGTGGAAGAAATTAGGGAGCTAACGTAAGCTAACGGATAGTTAACACTGAACGTAAAACATAAATATGCACTCTGGATTAAGTGCACTTATGACAATTACGACAAACAAGACGACCGGGAAAAGGAAAACAAATCTTCTGCAGCTTTTTAAGATACTCTTACAATTGATATTAAATTAATTATTGACTCACTCAGCCCTTCTTGTGGCCTAACGTAAAGTACCTACGAAAACCTTTTACTTGAGCTCCGCAACCCAGCGTCGCTCCAGATTCAAGAATGGAAGAATCAAAGGAGATGGAGTAGTACTTACATTTGGATTCAATTTTTCAACCTGATTATGCTCCAAAACAAATTTGACTACTCGTCCAATTAATTGTACATTTCTTCATGTTTTTTCACCTGGATATTACGTAATTTGACTGTTGATGTTGTTTAAATTTTAAGCATCTCTGTCCAATGTAAGTTACGGATTTTTTTGCCCGACAAACACCCAACAATCATTCCTTTAAAGAGTTAAAAAGTTTTCATGTGCCAATTACGAACACATCACTAATTCTATATTGTCGTTAAGGGCGCAACTACTAAGTAAAAATCCAACCAAAGGGCCAAAAGAAACACTACTCTCCGTTAAGCAGCCCTGATTTAAAACCAGAGCGATTTCAAGCTTTGAATCATCGAAAGAGTGGTCAAGCGATTCAGGAATTACCTACATGTTTTTAACGTCTCTGCGAAAATGGATATACAGTTGCATGGGGAATTTCTTTATTTCAGAGATTATTTAAGGTAACTTCGCAATAAGATAAATGACTGCATGCGTAATTAAGTAATTATGTGTGAATGTAAAAAATGATTATAAAAATGTACCAGATAATGGTAAAGTTATGAAGGTAGACTATGGAATTATGTGATTTGATGATGCTCATAAGAAGCCAGAGGTAGTTAGACTTGACACTGTCAACTTTTCACACTCTAATTGTACGACAAAGAATAGTAACAGCACTACAGACATATATGCATGCAGAACACAAGGCAGTAGAAAACAGGTCACAACTTGTCACAGGACAATAGTCTAACTACCTGTTTGGTTACATTACATTGTGCTTTTAAATTTACTATATGACGCTACTATACAAAGCGTTGACCGTGACATTGTTGAGACGGTATCCTTGCTTTTCACATCTTTGAATGTAGGTAAATAAGCGTATAGATATGGCGTCGTTACTTGTATAAAAAGTTACTATCAAGTTATACTGAAATTATTACTTACACAATTTACTTATAAAATGTTAATGTTATATGAATAGTAAGAAAAGAAAGTAAGCATTAATCGGAATAAACTTTTCAACGAATACTCATCGTATTTACATACGTGTATATAAGTAAATACTTAGCATAACGAAAATAAAATCGTGGACGATTTAATAATGATGCTACCATCGGGATTACTGTGATTTGTCATTTAAAACCATTTACTATGTGGTAAAAATAAAGTAAAAAAGATCAAAATGATTGATCCAACCTGGGCAATCCATAGTCAAGACTAATAAATTCATGACAATTATACAAATTTAATGAATCACAAAACAAATGAATCATCCAGTACACCCTGCCTACCATACAGAGAATGGGGCAACAGAATAAAAAAATATAAATAAAGGTAAATTTTACATGAAAGACCATGAAAAAGTTTAATTTTTATTGATTATTTAAACTTGATCATTTAAGTTACACACCGTCAACCGTGGAAAAAAAAAATTTTTCTGCTTTGAAAAACAATTTTATCATGATGAAAGATGGAAACATTTAATTTAGTATAGACATTGTAAAGGTATTTAGAGAATTAATAGGAATATGTTTTTTATAAAATTGGATTTACACGTCCTTGAGGTCTTCTGGTAGGTCATTCTTTGGGTGCTTATTTTCGAAATGCTGTTTGTACGTCTTCGGGTCGGGCATCTGAGCCTACGTAGGAGAAACATTTAGAAAGCCAGCGTTAGCACGTAATTTCACAATTTTCAAACTTACTACAATCAAAATGGGCCCATAAAATTACACGAAATACAATTTCTAAATATTTGAAAATAAATTCTCAAATTACTTTGCACACAGCGCAAACAAAGGTAAGAGCTTTAGCTGCCGCTTTCTTTTGAGCATCCAATGAGTGACCTTGTTGTTTCTTCATTTTTGCCTAGAAGTGAAAATACATAAAAAATTCAAAAATTGACATACGCAATGGACCATTTCTACATTAGCCGGTGGGCTGAAAAAATTCTATCGCCAATCGCCCACCGACTCATTTTCCTTTACTCCAAACTCCATTCCATATTTTATTCAAAACTTCACTTGATATACAACAAAGGATATTTGAATCTACCCAATTCTACCAAGAACCAAGGAATCATACGATTTTAATAAATGTAAATTAAAGACAGATGTCAATGACCTGCTTATCTTGAGTTTTAGCTTGGGACTGGAGTTTCTGTTGACCTCGCGCCATCGTAAAATGTAGTAAAAATGAAACTTAAACTGAAAATCTGTTAGAATGTATTGATCCAGCAACAAAAGATTTTCTTGTGAAGAATGTGAAAGTTTTTGCTATAATTATGCGACACAAAATACGTGCTTGTACAATACAATGCAACCTGTGCTTGACTACTGATTGAGATTCCGAGAGTAGTATCTGCAGCGTGCGTGACTCTGTCAAAAAGTATGTAAAATTGGTAGCACCAAATTATAAGAAATATGTAAGAAACTGGAAATAGTAAAAATATTGATCGTGATGAGGTTAAATATGGTAAATGATAACTTTAAACTAAATTACGCTCGTTTCAACCTAGGATTTGATAGTAGCACAGTTAAGTGTTCGGGAAACTGATGATGTGAATCCAATTCGCAGATTTATGGTAATGCTACGGTCTACGGTACTCTCCTAAGCCCAGTAGTTTAACTTTTGTGGCTCAAGTATTTTGTTCGGTTGGTGAATCTTCCAACTTTCCAAGCCCGTGCTCAAGTCAAGTCTTTAGCTCTCTCCACAAATGACGTCCGCAAATTCTATTTTTAACTCGACCATCTTCATCAAACGTTAGCATTAAATTCCTATAAAAAATTACACGGTAATTATACTTTTTTAGAAAGTAGCCCAAAGCACTTACAACATCATTTATGGATAATCCCGTTCTCCTCTATGTAGAAACAGGGAAGTGTTCGAATTATTTTCTCGCTCCTAACTTAAAAGTGGAACCCATAGAGGACAGAAATGTTGAGAATCAAACCTTATACCAAACCAACCTGCCATCAAATAAATGATGCTCACCTTTACAAAATTTTGTATTCCAAAAAAGTTTTTTGTTCCTAATAAAAATGCAACGGTTAAAAAAAGCCATTAACATTTCCATCTCCACTTGAGCATCCATCACATCACTGCTAATTGCAAACACGTGTCTTTTGCCATCTTAAACATGTTTCACCTTAATCATTCATTCAAGTAAGGTTACATGAAATGATCTCTTGGATATGTCGATAGTATAGTATAGTGACAGTAATACTGATGATGTCTTTGCATGTTGTATATATGCAGTTGGGTTCCAAGTTTTAAAGACCAAGTACAAAAATTACGAAACACAATAATCATAAATATGAAGACCAAGAAGAGCCATCGGACGAAGAGGACCAACAACAGCTACCAACTTTTAATCTTGAATAATTTGCTACTCTTCTTCTTTTTTATCTTGTCATCTGTATATTAGTATAGATGTCGATCAATTTCAATATTGCCATTTTAGACGAGTATTTAAATTAAGGCTAGAATTTTTTTAGAATTTTATATTCGGGACAATTCATTGTCATACGAATGAAGAAATAATGTTATGAATTATGAATTCCTGGCGTGATAGCACTTACACCTTTTGATGTAGGTATATATTTACATACGTATGTAGGTACCNTATATTCGGGACAATTCATTGTCATACGAATGAAGAAATAATGTTATGAATTATGAATTCCTGGCGTGATAGCACTTACACTTTTTGATGTAGGTATATATTTACATACGTATGTATTTAGGTAGGTACCTAATTATTGTGAATTTCATTAGGTTGATTTTTAAAGCAAAATAAATGTAGTTGCTGACGAAAATTGAAATTGAAGTATTTGCATAGTAGGATATTTAGTCACAGTTGGTCTGCACGAAAAGTAAAAAAATTAATTAGTTCATATTATTTTGCATTTTGCATTGCATTGTGCATTTGTGCATTGAAATTTTGCAAGTGCATCTCCTCACTCACTGAGTTTCTGTTCGAATTCGAATGCTAAATGCTGACATGGTGATGCTGAAAATTGTGCAAATATGACAGTTGCCTCAGTTGTCTGTTACAATTAGTATTAGTGTGTAAATGTCTTTAATTANCATTGAAATTTTGCAAGTGCATCTCCTCACTCACTGAGTTTCTGTTCGAATTCGAATGCTAAATGCTGACATGGTGATGCTGAAAATTGTGCAAATATGACAGTTGCCTCAGTTGTCTGTTACAATTAGTATTAGTGTGTAAATGTCTTTAATTAAAAGTGTGTCACTGCTCAGTTCTCTTGCACTTGTACGTGGTGCTGTGCTGAGCTGTTGCATTTCATTTGCAATCAGTCTTTTGTCTTTTACTTTAAAGCGATTACACCTGCGTTCTCCGTTCTTCTCAGGTATACATAATTACTCCTGAGTCTGACTGAGTTTCTTAGGTATGAGACCGTGGAAAGAAGCACAGAGAATTTGCTTTAAAAATACTAGAACAAGTTGTATTTACAATTTACAATTTTTCCAACCATTTGCCTTTTACCTACTTCTATAATTACCTGCGTCTATCCAGAGATAAATTGTCATCCTCATACTAGAGGTGTGCTCACCTACATTATTTATCACTTGTAATCTGCCCACTGCAAATTTGTACACCAAGTTTAAAATGTTAGCAACACTATAAACTTGCGTCAATCAAATGGTTAATGTTCTATGAGTAATCTTAATGTTCGTTTTGCGTGAATAAAAATAAAAGGGATACGTTCAAGTATGTAAGTAGGTATGTTGGTTAGCAGGTTCACTCGTGTGGTATTCCTATTCTTATGTGAGCGGTGTGCATTTAATATTCTGATATAATTACAACAGATAGTAGGTACATAATAATGGATGTTAAGAGGCTAATCAAATATTTTTTTGGCAATCATCCATTCAGTCAGATGGCGCAAAAAATAAAAGTGTAGACATCTAAAAACTTAAATAAGTACAAAAGTTAAAGCTAATAAGTTAAGTAGCTTAGCGATGTATAGGTATAAAGTATTGTGATGATAATATAGTATAGTGGTCGTACCTACTACCTACATATACTAGTACTATATAGGAGTATATAGTTATATGCCCATGTTTTTATTTAATTTTATAATATCAGCTAACTTTCTTTTTTTGACATTCAATTTAAATAAATCATGTATAGGAAAAAAAATTGGTGTGTATTCAACTGTTATTGGTTACTATACATTATGTTATACACTGGGCAATGCGGCTGTGGCTATTATTGATAAATACGTCACGTTCTCTTTAATTTTAATTCACCTGCTCTGACTGTGTCTCGTGTCTATCTAGACGTTCAATTTGCTCACTTGCTGAGTCCAACTCATATTACATTATAGAATATAGCTCAGCAGATTGCTAAAGAAATAAGTGTTCAATGCCTAATTCTCAATTCTCCCTTCACTTTGATGAGCTGAATTTCTGAGTATCTGAATTGAATCGCTCACCGATAAGCTCACAGAGTGCAGGAGAGGAGATGTAGATTTTTCAAAATATATTTCAAATCTTTCATTGTATTTACTGCAATTTTAATTCAATTTTATCAGTATCCATCGCATATAGCATCTCAAATCCAAAGCATCGCGTCAAATCAAATCACATCACAGCACCTTGTCAATATTTGCTTTAGTAATTAGGTATCTTATCGCAAGGTATCTGCAGCATCTCCGTACGCATATAATATTGATTTTTTATTTACTAGTTTCTTAATTTTTCCCTTGAAACTTGATTACCGACTCCAATACCAAAAACCAAAACCAACTTCTCATCTGACTGGTGAATTTTTTGATCGCAATTAACTACAACGAATTGAATGCAGATTAGACAGTTTCTTGAAATTCTCCCAACGATATTTCCCACAGTCAATCACTGACTTGATAAGCATGATAAATTACTCATTGAATATTTTTGGAGGACCAATAATTCATTTGTTAAGGTTCATTTCTACTTTACCCTATTTCAAAACGCCAAGGGAAAATGTCCGCTGTTTTCCATACAAATGTAGAAAATTCTTCACAAGGATCTTCACATAAAATATCTGAGCATATGTAGGTAAGTGTAAGACACATCACCTTCACGTTCACGATTCCAAGTTTTGATGGAAAAATCAAATGGAAATCATTGAATCGAAGTGAAGTGAGAGCCTTTGTAATTTAGATCAAATCATATTGGCAATATTTGCAGAGCTTTGTATTTTATCATTCTTTGTGATATCCCACGAAATGCATGTTGAATGCATTTCTTTCAAGCTGTACAATGTATGGAGGTATTGTACTTATTGTACTTACAGAATGCAAAATGAAATGTGGAAATTATGGGAACTGTTTTGACGTAATGGGTACTACACTCACAGTTACACCTTTACTTTGTGCAACATGCAGCCTTTTCCTACAAGTGAAGCAGAAATAAAAGTTTGGAGTAGACGCCGTTAGAATTGGATTGGAATGCTAAAAATAATATTATGTCTATATCCATGATGCTGAAAAACAAGTATTTACAAGTCAGTAGGTTTTTCTTGGTTGTTGGTTTACGCAAATGTGTCCATTTGGGTATGATCATACATACATGAGTACCTGTATGCATAATTAAATTTGGGTATTTTTACGAATGTGTTAGCGTTAACCTGACCAAGGAGACCAGTAGTCAGAAGCATCTGTATACGCATACATAGTAGCAGTAGTCGTCGTCCTCAACTCAGGACCAGACTAGACCATAATATAGATGCCATATGGATTATAAAAATATAGTATATAGACTTGCCTGTGGGTATATCATCAATTTACATAAGGATGTGACCTAAGTCAGTCAAGTCAAGCAAGTCACGAAAGAAAAAAGATCGGTAGGTACCTATTATAATGCAATATGGCACGTGTGGTGCGGCTGTCGCCGGCTTTCATTCTTCCAGTTCTGACTTGAGTCGACTGCATTGCAACTTGCAGTGTATTACCTTGAATGAGATTAGGAAAGACCAGTGACTAACATACAAGACAAAGATACAATATACAATGATTCAAAGATGCAAAGATACTATCTCTACCTCAACTACTTGCCTTTGCGTCTCCACCTCTGCCTACCTGTACATTTTCTTTAAAAAAGAAATGCATAATATGTGGGATATGGCGAGAATTCGAATAGGTAATAAGCACTCTGCGATCTCTGACTATGACTATGACCAAAGCTCTATACTCGATGATTGCGATTACGCTTACGATTACAATTACAGATGCAGTTTGCAGTTGATTTGTAAAGATTTATTGACGTTGCTATATCTTTCAAGTGAACCAATGCATTACTCTAATGGGTAATAATGACTATACTTGAAGTAGGGGTAACTATAGCGTGAAGCTGACTAGTTACATGCCCGGCTGTGGCGAGTGCATTTTGTTGGTAATTTATGAGTTGGTTTATTCCATGTATAATAATTATCGTTAATTTTAATTGTAGTAACAAAGTGTTTTGACAAATATTATGAACTTGGGGAAATTGGATTACAGGTAGACAAGTAGGCGGTATTCTTCACCATTAAACAAAAGATATGGAGCAAGAAGCAACGAGCACGAACAACCTTGATGCCCTTTTACCTTGTCTCTTGTTGCGTATACTACTGATATATATTCTACGCTACAATTCAGAATGCAAAGAACAATGTGACATTACATGAGAGCATTGCGAGTGTCTGGTCTGGTTCTTCATAATATGACTCTCAATGGTTTTTTAATGAGTATTTATATACCCACCTAAGCACGAATACCGCAGGTATGACTCTACACTTATTAATCACCAATGTTTCGTATGCTGTGGGAGAATGCGAATGGTGTAATTAAAATTAGGCTACAAGATCAAAGTGTGTACTGAACAAATTGCTTGTCAAGATTCATGATTAATGAACGCATGTGGTGGCTATGTGACTATGTGTACGATGCTCCCTTTCACGATCCGTGACATTACGACACACACACAAAGGATGAAGGAAAGCCATTTGTTGTAAGTATGTAATTTTTATGTTTTTATTTTCTCATATATTTTAAAAATTATTGTGATCATCATTTTAATAAGACAATAATGTACATACAATTCTACCTACTCGATCTATCAGCTAAATATCATTATTTTAAGACCATATCTATATATCAAATAATTACAAATTAAAAAATCTTAAGTAAATGCGGATAAAAAAGTGCTTTTTTTACAAAATGTCTCAATCTTTTAAATTGCTACTCATCGCATTTCGTTCTTTGACATTGCCACTCCTTGGACATTTCTAGCTTTCATTTCAGATTTGTGTGTGTATTTATATGTGTGATTATTTTTTCTCTTTTCATAGTAAAAAAAATCAATCCATATTCTTGATATTGTAGATCAGCCTTTTTTAAAAAAACAAAATAATCAAAAAAGCTAATAGATAAAAAAATAAAAAGTAAGGATTAGTAATTAGTTCATTAGTTGCTTCGTTTAAAAGAATCCATCTCCAGTTGGATCATTGAGCCATGGGTAATTATTAGGACATCTCATACAGGTATGAAGGCGAACGGTCTCGCCGGGTAATTCTTTGGATGTGAGGGAACAGCTGTTGGGATTCTATTTTTGTCGAAGGGGAATTACAATAAAAGACATTGGAATTTATTAATTTAATGTTACCTCAATGAATTGTGCAGTGAAAGTGTGAATTTCTTACGAATGGTTTACTGGAATCCTTGCTTACCAAGCAGCTTCTTCCTTCAGCAACAGCACACTTATCCTTCCAGGGATCGAAGTTCTTGACTTCTGACTTGGTACGGGGGTTTTGCATCCATTGAATTACCTACACACGCAGGTGAAGAACACAAGATAATCAAAATGTGGACTAGTTAGAGTTTTCATTTATAAAATACACAAGTCTAGATTGCAATATTAAGAGACAGTAGAAGTAATATAATAATCATTAATAAAATGTGTCTTTGATTTTGATAAAACAGTACTTGTGTCATCGTGACAAAGTAAACATCTTGATGCTTCTCAG